>JAJIBD010008083.1:0-100354 GCA_021461705.1 Cryptotis parvus
TTTCCGGCTGTCTGGTCCTAGGGCACTGCTCTGCTCTCAGCTCCTCAGGGTGGAGAGCAAAGCGTGGAGCTGCTCTGAGTGCTGGCCTTTGTCCCCCATGGCCTGGGAACCAGGATCTTTCCTCCCAGGAGACAGTCCCACTGTCTCCTCCTTCCTGACTCCGGCTGACGGTTTGTAGGGCCACCTGGCTCCAACCTTTGTACTTCCCCTGCAGCGGCAGTGGCCGCCTTAGGATCTCCCATGCCCAGCTCTTCCCCTCAGAGGTGAGCCCCTGGGAGGGCAGACTTGGCTGGGGTTCCACAGGCTCCTCTCTAGCAGGGGCTAGGAGAGACCCCGACTCCTCTGAGGCCAGATCGAGCAGGGAAGACTTCCCGGAGGAAGCTGGGACTGAAACACAGGTTTGGCTGGCTCAAAGCTGGGCTGAGAGTTTGGGGGGGAGGGTTGGGATTTGGGGTGGATGAAAGATGAGGAGGGGTGGACAGAGACCGGCAGGCAGAGAACAAAGCTCCGAGCCCTCAGGCTTTCAGAAGCTGCGAAGTGCCCGTGACTCAGACGCCTGGCAGCAGCGTGAGTCTCGCTTTTTAACCCTCGCCTGTCTGGAACGGAAACCTCAGGGCCTCCAGCGAGGCATTGTGCCCCCAAGACCCAGGATTGGGGCTGGGGCGGGGGGGCGGTGCTGAGCTCTACCCCACCTACTGCTGCAGTCACACTACCCGGCCTGTCCCCACTTCGGGGTAAACGAGGCTCTGCGGCCAAGGCAAATGAGTTGGGGGTGGGGGCGGAGGGGCTGGAGAGGAGAGAATCGCACCGTGGTGAGCGCATTTCTTAAGAATTGATGCCTTTTTCTGAGAGGGAAAATAAAAGGGGCTTCGCAAAAGGGGTGGGGAAGCGGGGTTCCTCCAGGGCCGCGCGTAATTGCTCTCCCGCTGGTCCCAATCACTGTGAACCGTCTTTATCTTATTGTGTATCTTCTGCTCTCGCGCTCAGAAATGCGCCCAGTGGCCAGTCGGCAGAGGCCAGAAAATGACGGGGTCTCTCCCTCCTGGGCTGGAGAGGGCGAGAACGCGGCGGTCCTAAAGCTCCCCAACGTCGCCGCCCGGAGCCAAGTGCAGTGCCGGGTCCCGGGAGGCTCGCGCCGAGCCCCGGCAGCTCGTGGGATCGAGGCCCCGCGCCGGCTGCACCCCGGAGCTCCGCAACAAGAGGGTGCCGAGTCCGCTTCTCCGAGCGCTCCGCAAAGTCGGAGGCTCCCGAGACCCGGGCGAGGCCGCTCCCCGGAGGGCGCGAACCCCGTGGCGCTGCAGAGCCCCGGCTTGCGGGTCTGGGTTTCGGACCGGGATTCCCACCTCAACTGCTCAAACCCTCTCGCCCCGGGAGCCGGGGCGATCCGCGCAGTGCCGGGGCGCGGGGGCAGGCGGCGGGACTGCGCCCCCACTCCGCCCTCCAGGAAGCGCCCGCCTCGTCTCCCCACTTCCCTCCCACGCCCCGCCCCCATCGGCCGGAGGGGAGGGCCCGAGCCGCCGCCGCCGCCGCTCTCCCGCCCCGGCCCCGAGCAGGACGACCAGCTCCCGGCGGCGGGGAGCGCACACGAGCTGCCCGAGCCGCGCGGGCAGCGCCCAGAGCCCGCCCGCGCCCGCGGCCCGCCGAGACCCGCTGCGCAGCGCCCGGGATGCCCCAGCGGCCCTGAGCGCGGGCAGCGGCCCCACCGCGGTGAGGGCGGCGGCGCTTGCGGGACACTCGGTGAGTGGGGTGGGGGGGTACCGTCGAAGCAAGGGAGCTCAACTCGGACCGGGTTGTCGGTGGGGTGGAGGGGCTCGGCGTGTGGCGCCTTCGGGGACTGCGGTGTCCCCTGGACCTTCGCCACCCGCGCGCGCACCCACACCTCGACTCCCACCGGACGCGCGGGGGCGCTCCGGCTCTCCGGGACCGCTGGGTGGGAGGGGTGGGTGCAAGGGAAGGTGTCCTCGGAGTGCGGGGTCCCGTTGTTTTAGGGACCCTCTGACCTCCCCCTCCCGCGCCAGGAGCCTTGTGTGCGTGGGGAAAGTGGAGTCCAGGCGCCGCCTTTCCGGGGGCTGATGTGGAGTTGAGGACGCGCTGGTTCCTGGCAGGCGTGGGCTGGAGTCCTGGTCCCCACGCCTGGCCCCCAAGCGCACCCCAGCGCCCCTCGCCCCAGGTTGGAGCTGAGCCTCCCAGCCAGGGATCGGGGAGCTGGAGCAGGAGTCGGGCAACCTCCCAGAAGTGTCGGAGTGTGTGTTTGCAAACTAGTTTTTTTTCCCCCCTTGCGCAAAAGCTGTCTGGCACCTGTGTGGTTAAGGGGGAGGGTCACGAAAGAAAGGGGAAGAGCGAGCAAGGTCCCCTTTTTTTCCCCCGTTGCCGGTCCCTGCTCCCTCCCCAACAGCGTCCCTGCAAATAAAAGGACCTGCCTTTCCTATTCCCTCCCGATCTCACCCCAAGGTGGGGCTCCTGCCATCACGCCAGCCCTTCTTTGGGGAGGATCTGCCGGAGGTCACTGGGAACTGGAACCAGGGCTCAGAAGCCAAGGGGTGCACCTTGCCACCTCTTCTCCCCCCCAACCCCAACTCTGTTATGTATTGGGGAAGTGGAGGAGGCGAAGGATCTGGGAGAACGGTCTGAGCCACTCTTGTTTGCAACAGTCTTAGGGGTGTGGGCTGGGGGCTTTTTAGTGGCCGAGAGCTCACCTGCTTCAGGCTGGCGGAACCCAGGGGTGTCCCCCTGTGGAAGAGTCTCTTGGGGAGAGCTGGTCTGCGTCACCTCCACCCCCATCCTCCAGGTCCTATCTGTAAAATGGGCTAATTGCGCAGGGCCTGTGGGCTGCAGGCTGTGCCAGACACCAAGGAGTGGCTTTATGGAGGGCCTCTGGCACTCTGCCCGGTGAGCTAGGGCACCCCAGGGTAGCCCGGGAGAGGAGTGGTCACCATCTGAAGGATTCCCCACATCCTCTGCTGCTTCCTGTCCCACGTGCCTGGTCACCCTCTTGGCCTAGGCTGGGTAGTTAGGGGTGGATTTTTCCATTTGCAAAAAATGAGGGAACTCCGAGGATGGGGTCACAGTTTACATAGCTCCTGCGGGCTGAGCTGGAACAGGAAAGGGGACTGGTTTTTCAGATGGGGTGTGTTGCCTGAGGAGCTAAACCTGGACTCTGAGGCCACGAGAGGCCACGAAAGTGAGGACTAGGTGTCCCACGGGTGGGCAGTAAGCCGTGAAAACTCTGCACACCTTATCATCTTTTAGGGGTGTGTGTGTGTGTGTGTGTGTGTGTGTGTGTGTGTGTGTGTGTGTTTCATTTGGTCCACACTCTCAGCTCAGGTTCTTGCCTGCCGCTGGTTGGGGGCCACATGGTGCTGAGGTTGAACCCAGGTCTCTGCCCTGTGCTCAGTGGGTTCACCCTTCTCTCTGACCCCTGTGTACTTCTGTGAAGACGTTGATGAGCATTAAATGAGGGCCCCAGGGCTCCCTGCCAGCCCAGCCTTCTCAATGTGCTTCCCTGGGGTGCTAGGGAGGCTGGGGTCACGGAGGGTCTTTAGATCCCTCCTGAGCGTCCGTAGGTCAGCCTGCTCCTCTCTCTCCCTCCTGCTCCAAGAGAGAGAAGCCTTGGAATCCCATGAAGGTCTTTCTAGACTGTTCCATGGACAGCGTTCTGAGCCGGAGCTCTACCACATGGGGGGAGTGCATGGGGGAGAGGTGGATGGTTGGGTGCCGACAGCATCCTGCTGTCAGAGCCGAGCTGGTCACTGGCCCCAGAGCAGGCCTGTCCCCCTCATCTCCCTCAGTCTTCTATCCCCCTTGGGGAATGTTTCCCCCAGAAAGGGGGACGGGGTTTCTTTCACTGCAAACAGGCTCCTGGAGAGCCAAGGGGCTGGTCTCCCCAGATCTTGTCAGAGGGCAAATGGCTTGGATACAGTCAGTTCCACCCCACTGTCCCCGAAGTGGAATCACAGGCCACTTGGGAGGTATCCCAGCTCTCAGCCCCTCCACCTCTGCTGCGGTGTTGGCCCGTCCTGGAGCCTTCCTGACCCTTCTCCTAGGTGCCTGGATGAGCTGGACTGCCTGGGTCCTTCCCTCCCCATCCTCTCGCCTTGCCCAGGGACTTGCCCAGAGAGGCCTTCTGGGGTCACCCCTGTCCCTGTGACCTGGGCCAGTGTCTTCACCCTTTGGCTTCTGTTTCTTCGTCAAGGAAAGGGGGATCAGGAAACAGCAATAGTGCAGCAGGGAGGGTGTTTGCTTTGTGCGCGGTCGGTTTGGTTTCGATCCCTGGCATCCCAATGGTTCCCTGAGCATTACCAGGAGTAATTCCTGCGTGCAGAGCCAGGTGTAAGTCTTAAGTATTGTCTGTGCCCCTCCAAAATAAGAGAAAGAGAAAAGGAAGAGGGAACCCTTTGACCAGAAGCCTCTACTGTCTTCTCTGAAGGGCTTGTGAACTGTCGAGGGCTGAGCACTGAGGCGGGACCTCAGTCCCCACTTCCTGAGGTGGTCACCTGTCACTCTGCTGATTGCGAAGGTTCTTTGGCCAGGAACTGGGCAGGAGCTGGGGCGCAGTCTGGAGCGCCGAATGGATGGGAGAGAGGCGAGCTAATGACGACAAGCCCAGTAAACGTCTGTGGGAGATGCTGCAAAAGAGAGTAGAGCAGGGTGAAGGGATTGTGGTGGGGGTGGGGTGCCTTGAGGCGGTGGCACGGGGCGAGGCCCCTCCCTCAGCACCCAGCTCTCAGCTGTGGCCAGTCTGCCTTGCTACACACACAGCAGGTGTGCAGTGCCCAAGCAGGATGTGCAAAGGCCCCGAGGCCGGAAGTTGCTGGTGGATCGCCAAGTGCCCCGCCCCAGACCACTGTCAGCTTTGGTGACTGCTGTGTCAGGAGTGGGGGGGCCTGGCGCCTGCCTCTGTCCCCTGGCCGTGCCCTCCCTCTGACATAGGAGCGCACACACAGCTCCCAGCAGATGGCGCTGTCCCTCCCTCTGGGAAACATTCCTTCCCCGCCACACCCCTGTGACCCCCAGCTGAAGCAGGGTGTGTGTGTGTGGGAGGCACACAGAGCCCAGCTGCCTGATTCCACGCTGGGTTCCATGGGCGGAGGAGGCTTTGACAAGGGTCCACAGACGGCTGCGTCCTGCTGCTGTTTCCTGCCTCTGCTGAAACGCTGTGGCTTTTACAGCCACAGGAATGTCTCCTGCTGTGCCTCTGGCTTTTTCTGTTTCTCAGGATGTTTGTGGGGGACACACCTGGCAGTGCTCAGGGCTAACTCCTGGCTCTGCACTCAGGGATCATTCCTGGTAGGTTGTTGAAGGACCTTATGGGGAGCCGGGGGATTGAATGCAGGTTGGCCCTGAGCGAGGCAAACGCCCTGACAGCTGTACTATTGCTCCAGCCCCTCACGGTGCCCCTGGAGGCCACAGTCCTCATTCCCAGCCTTGGCAGGGATGAAGTCGGGCCACAGAGGCCCTTCCTGGCTCCCTGGAGCCTTCTTGACTTGAGGCACTTCATGCCAGCCTCTGCGACTTCTCACAACCTTATCTCTGTGGGGCTGCCATTCTGCCATTGGTCCCTGAGGACACCTTCTATTGGAGAAGGGTCACTTACCCCCTGCAGCTTGCTCTGGACTCTGTCCCCATTGGGCTCCCCAAAAGAAGGTCACATTGTAGGTGGTGGGGGCTGGGGTTTCTACCAGGCAGACTGTGCCTCAGCTCTCTAACTTGAAAAATGGGGTAACAGTAGTAGGGCCCTCTCCCAAGGTGACGGGGAGTTACTGGAAGCTGTTGGCGCCGGGTTTCTGCCCAGGGAAGGTCTCCCAGGTGCAGGATGGGCTGAAGGGTGGCCACTAAATTCTCATGCCGAGGGACAAGGGGAGGGACGTGCTGAGGGTGGCCGCCTCCCCAAGGCTCTGGACTCCTGGTTGGGTGCTGAAGTTCGAGATGTGGGGTACCTCTGCGAGAGGACAGGCCCTGGGCCCCAGGAGAGATTAAGGAGAGGGAGAGCCCCTTTCCCCCTCTGCAGAGGAAAGTAGGAGACAGTGCCAGCCGTGGTGGTGGTTCGGCCTGGGAGAGGCCCCAAGATCTCAGACAGGAGCTGAAGCTGGAAGCCCAGAGTAGTCCTGGGAAGACCGGGGTGTTGGTAGACGCTGCCTTTGGCTGGCAGAAAAACTGAGGCACAGAAAGGGGAAAAGGGCTGGGCCAGAGAAATAGCACAGCATGGGGGCGTTTGCCTTGCACACAATTGACCCAAGCTTGACCCCCAGCATCCCTGTGGTCCCCAAGTTCCACCAGGAGAGATTCCTGAGCCCAGAGCCTGGAGTAACCCATGAGCACCACCAGGTATGGTCCAAAAAACTGAAAGGAGGAAAGAAAGCGAAGGAAGTAAAGAAAGGAAAGGGAGAGAGAGGGGAGAGATAACACATCAGGTCGGACCAAACCTAGGTTTAATCCCCTGACATCCCATATGGTCTCCCGAGCACTGCCAGGAATAATTCCTGAGTATAGAGCCAGGAGTAACCCCTGAGCGTTACCGCTGGTGTGACCCCAAAAACCAAGCAAACAAAAAATAATAGAAAGGAGACAGGAAAGGCTTGTGCTCCCAGGGAAAGGGACCGTCCCCTTTCCTCCCCCTGCTGGTCCTCAGGCATCTGCAGCCCTGAGGCTGCTCCAAGACCTCCTTTGAATGGAGCCAGGCTGGAGAGACCCGGGAGGTCCCGGTCACCATCCCTCCTCGCCCACTCACTGTTTTTCGTCCTGTGGGTCGGCTGCCCACTCTGAGGCCCCCATTTACCATATGTGTCCCACTGAGAGGTGAGAGGGTGGTAGAGGAGCGCCTGCCCCATCCCTGCAGAGAGCCGGGCTGAAGCCTAGGGGGCAGGAAGGCATCGCACCCAGCCCCTGCGTTCTTGGGGGGCAGGTAGAGGTTGCCTTGCCAGCCCCTGGAGCGCAGACACGGGGAGGCCCAGCCCCAGGCCCCTCTGGAACAAGGCTGAGCCTTGTCAGGACCTGGGAGGTCTCCAGGCACAGCCCCCGCTTCCTAGCTAGGGCCAGAGCTAGGTGTCAGGAGGATGGCTACAGAGAACAGCCTCCCTCCAGTGACGTCTGGCAGAAGCCGGGGACCTCAGGACCGAGCCCTGCCCAGCCCTCTCACTTGCCTGAATCCATATTTGTGCCCATCCCAGCTGTCTGCAGAGGTGCGGTCCCTTCTCTGAGCTGAGGGGATTTATCTCTGTTGCCACTCTCGTGTTCACGAGCCCGCCTGGACTAGGGGTCCCAGCTGTGGCCTGGCAGGAACCCAATGTGCACAGCATCTAGCAGCATGGAGGGGGTGGCAGGGGCTAGTGTGGGGCTGGGCTGTGGCCCCGCCCACTCTGAAGGTTCAAAGGACCAAGAATCCTGAGCTCCCCAAACCTCCCAGTTCTGGTTTCCCACGAGTCCCATGTCCCACATGACCATGTGGCCACTATTCCTCTCTTGCCCACTCAGGGCAGCACCTAGGAGGTTCATATCACATCAAGTCCCAGTTTGGTGCTGCAAGGAGAGAGGGCATTTGTGAAGTCCGAGGGTCCAGACACATGTGGATTACCCTCAAGGACCACGGGGGGAAGACCCGAGCAAGGCTGCGTGTTGAGCCTTTGACCGCAGGGGTGGCCATCTCTGCCCAGCTCCCAGACTGCCCGCCCCTGAGCACAGCTGTGCGAGCCAGAGTGGGAACAGGAGCACTCCAGCCCCGAGGACCCCTGGGGTCCCCATTGCAGTCCCAGCCCTCCTTCCCACGCCCGGCTTGATGCCCAGCACGGGAGATAGTTCGCGTCATAGCAGATTTGTGCTTTTGCTCCCTAGCCCTGCAAGCTGGTGAGTCGTTTCCATTGTGGGTGATACTGTCCCCAGGGGGTGCTAGAACAATGGGGGTGCAGTAATAATCTGCTAGCAGTTGGAGGGCGCTTTCTGTTTGCGTCAAGCAGAATTGGTGGGGGGGGGAGATGTGCGGTGTGTAATGATTTTTCTGAGAAGGGTGCGGTAGACCAGAGAAGTTTAGAAATCTCTGGTGTGGGCGATCACCATTTATTTATCCCGTCTCTCCCAATAGGCATTTCAGAGATTTCCAGTTCCTGGTACTGTTAGAAAGGGATGACACTATGATAGTTTTCAGATTTTTTGTTTTTGTTTTTTTTCTTTGGCCATACCAGGCGGAGTTCGAGGGTTACTCCTGACTCTGCCTCTTGGCGCTGCTCAGGGGAACTATATGGGATCCCAGGGATCAAACCTGGGTTGGTTGCGTGCAAGGCAAGGGCCCTACCCCCTCCTGTATTCTCTCTCCAGCCGCATAGTTCTTGTGTGTCTTTCGTTAAATATATGTGCTAGTTTCTGTTGGGTCTGGCCTTGTCCTTGAGGCGAGGTGATAATTCAGCTTTCATAAACATTGCCAAACATTTCTCCAAAGTGGCTGTACCAAAATTACACTCCTGTTGGCAACTTCGCAATCGTTCCAGTTGCTCCCTGTTCCTGCCAGTGCTTGCTATGTCGGCCTTTTATTGGGAGCCTGCAGGGGTGTGTGGTACTGTTTGCTTCACAGCCCTGAGTGTGAAGAAGAAAAACATAAATTGAAAACGTGGGCCAGGGCCTTCCTGGTCCGTGCACCATTGTGCAGGCACGAATGAGCTTTGCTGGCAGTCTGTGGTGAGTGTCATAGCTCAGCTTCAAAGAGTGGGTGCTAGCGGCCGGCCCATGCCGCCAGGGTTCGATCCCCGGCATCCCATATGGTCCATATGGTCCCCGAGCACCGCCGGAGTAATTCCTGAGTGCAGAGCCAGGAGAAACCCCTGAGCATCGCTGGGTGTGACCCAAAAAAAAAAAGAAAAAAAAAAAACTGGGGTAGTGACATTGGTCCCGAGGGTGATGGGGACCTGCGGGGTGGTGGGTCCCATGTGAGCCAGTACCTACAGTGTGTCAGGCATTGTGTAATTTCACTTAGACTGATCCAACCAAATGGCTAAGCTGGAGTTCTGTTAGCAGTGGCCACGGAGACAAACCCAGGCCTCAGTTTGCTCATCGGGAGAGTGAGGGTTGGGGTGTCATGGCTCAGTGATGCTTTTTTGGGTCACACCGGTGATGCTCAGGGGTTTCTCCTGGCTCTGCACTCAGGAATTACTCTGCAGGAATCAGCTCTGCACTCAGGAATTACTCCTGGCGGTGCTAAGGGGACCATATGGGATGCCAGGGATTGAACCCGGGCCGGCACGGGCCAGCAAAAGCAAACACCCTACCTGCTGGGCTATCGCTCGGCCCTAGTGATGCTTATTTTATTATTTCATTCATTCATTTTATTTTTCCTTTTTGGTCACCTGGCAATGCTCAGGGGTTATTCCTGGTTCTGCACTCAGAGATCATTCCTGGCAGTGCTCGGGGAACCATATGGGATGCCGGGGATCAAAACTGGGTTGGCCACATGCAAGGCAAATGCCCTCCCTACTGTGCTGTTGCTCTGGCCCTTGTTTTATTATTTCTCCACCAGCACCCCACCTCTTCCCTTCCAGCAGACAGGCTCAGGGGTGAGTTTGGAGCTCCTGCTCCGAGGAAGGGCTTGCCCAGATCTCCAGCCCTGGCACCCTTGATATTCTGCTAGGAGCTCAAGGTTGCCACTGTATCACTGTATCACTGTCTTCCCGTTCATCGTCGATTTGCTCGAGCGGGCACCAGTAACATCTCCATATGACCTGTCTCATGCAGGTAGAGCCCAAGGGCACCTGCTTCCTCCAGGAACATAAAGAGCCTCAAACCATTCCATCAGGTCATGGGAATGAGGTCTATAATTGTTACTGGTATCTGGCATATCAAATACGACATGGGTAGCTTGCCAGGCTCTGCCGTGCGGGTAGCATACTCTTGTAATCATCTCAAAATCCAGCATTTATTGATGAACCGCGCGGCCACTGCGAGCTGGGCTGTGATAGGCTGGTCTGCTGGGTGGAGTTCTGATGAGGGGGAAGTCCGGATGTGGAAAGTGGAGGTCCTCATGGAGTGGGGGGGTCGTCTGGCTTGTTGTGAGGCTCTGCTGGGGTGGCGGGCCAGGGCTAGAACTTGCCATCCCTCCCGGGCACCTCATGAGCGGCTCAAGGTTGCCATGATGCTGAAATTTTCTGTGTCAGCTTGGCTGGAGTTGTTCAGCTCAACACCAGCCTGAGGTTACTCTGTGGGTATTTTTTATATGTGATTAAGCTGTAAATCCATGCACTTTTCAAACTTCTCTTTCCTGGATCCAGAGAGATAGTATAGTTGGTGGGAAGGGCGCTGGCTTAGTACACAGTCAACAGGTTCGATCCCTGGTAGCCCACAGCGTCCCCTGAGCCACACCATGAGTGATCCCTGAGTGCAGAGCCAGAAGTAACCCCCCGAGCACATCTGGGTATGGCCCGAAAGCCAAACAGACAAACAAATTTCCCTTTCCTGCCTTTGTCATGGTCATTGCTATGGTCTGGTGGTCATGCTCACACCTTGGTTGTGTTGTGGTGTAGGCCAGCACTATGCGGTGCTGGCCGGGGATTGCTCTCTGACCCGTCTGTCCGTGGTCACGCGTGTGCTGCTCTGACCTCACTCTCCAGTAGCTGTGCTGCTCCTCAGGGATGGCTGTGGGGCTCCCACAGTGCTGGCCAGGTGGTCACTCTAAGGATGATGGTGGCCACGCGGCGTGTCTTCAGTGACTGGGCCCACATGCACCTAGCTACATGCTCTGCATTCCCCTTGATCACACACTCTGTGGCAGTGTGGGGTGATGCCTGACGCAGGAGGGCGGCACCGGCACCGGAGATTGGACTCAACAGCCTCAGGCTTGTGTAGCAGGTGCTTATTGCCAGGGTATCATCCAGCCCCCTCAGACACATTTGTCGATACCCTTAGTGGGACTCTAACATGTGACTGTACTGCTCACTGGAGGCCACATGCTTTTGTTGTAGAACCCTGGATCCCACATGGTGGGATGCCATACATGTTGGTGTGAGTGCCAGGGATCAGACTTGTAGTCTCATGTTGCGAGGCAAGTACTCACTGTATCATCTGCGCATTCTCATTGGTACAAAAAGTACCCAGTCATGAGGCTGGAGCGACAGCACAGAGGGTAGGGGTGTTTTGCCTCTTACACAGCCGATCCTGGGCTCGATCCCCAGCATCCCTTATGGTCCCCGAGCACCACCAGGAGTAATTCCAGAGTAGAATGAGGAGAGAGGCCTGAGTATCACTGGGTATGGCCCCAAAGCAAACAGAGGAACACCAAGATGAGAAAGCAAGAGACAAGTTCAAGGGGAGAGCACCGGCTTGAAGTGCAAACCACAACACCAGCTCTCACCCAAATTTCAGCCTCAGTCTTGACCTTGATTTCAGACTTGCCAGTCGCCCTCACCAGTTACCCGATTCCCTAAAATAAATCTTTCTGGGACTGGAGGGTAGAACAAGGGCTAAGGAGCTTGTGAATGCTGCAACACAGTTCCACCCCGCACCCAATATGGTCCTCAAAGCCCTACCAGGACTGATTCAGGAGCACAGAACTAGGAGTAAGCCCTGAGCACCACGGGGTATGGCCTCCTCCTTGCCATGAAAAGGAAGAAGGGACAGTCCATGCAAACGGCTTTCGGCAGGAGAGAAGTTGGTGTTTGCAGGCAGGCAGGGCTGGGCAAAGGGAGTGAGACTGGGGCCGTGGAGGGGGCAGGTCAGCTGGGGTCCTGGGGTCCTGGGGGACTGAGTTCGTGTGACTTGGGCAGGGGAGCTGACAGGCATGGTCACATCTGCTCTGTGTGGGTAAATGCTCCTGTGGCCCTGGGCTGGGGGCACTTGACACCTCTCAGGGGCAGGCACTTGTCTGGACAGGAGACCAGATGGACCAAGGTGGCAGCGAGGCAGGAAGGAGCTGCCTAATGCCACTGGGATCCATAGGGGAAGGAAAGAGGAAGGTTAGCATGACGAGTTGCTTAGTTTCTGGTTAGAGTTCGAATATTCCAGAACTGTGGTTCAGCCAGTCTCCAAATCCTGCCCTGTCTTCCAAACTGAGGGTCTTAAACCTCTGTCTCTTTTTTTTTTATTGCTGTAGCCTTTAGATGTTCAAGGAATGTCTGTTGAATGAGTGAATGAATGAATGAATGGATAGATGGATGGATGGATGGATGGATGGATGGATGGATGGATGGAAATCCCAAGCTCTACCCTCTCTCAGCCTCAGAGAGTCCCCTAATAAAATGGCCTAGTCATTGCCCCGCCTTCTAGCTCTTCCCTGGACTGGTCACCCCTAATGCCGGTGCCTACATGTGCCAAGACTCAGGACTCCATGAACAGGCCCTGGCTCCGGGTGCCCCCTCTCCTGCCCCAAACCCCAAATTACCTGTGGGGCGTGTGCGTATGCGGCCCAGATGCCTGCAGGCCCAGCCTCCCTTAATGACACCTTGCCCGAGGGGCCGCCCCTCGGAGCTGTGGTTACTTTTTCCATTGCGTCAGGCCTCGGGGTCCAGCGTGCCTGTTGGCCTGCTCGCTGCCTGGCTGGCAGAGGGGCCCTCTCCAACGCTGCTCCCCAGCTCCAGACATCATGTGCTCCCCTTTGGGCATCCAGAGGCTTCCAGCCAGAGGGTGAGTTGGGGATGGCGGGGACCTGTCCCTAGCCTAGGAAGGAGTGCCTCTTGGCCACCCCTGTTGGCTCATTTCGGGGATCCACAGGCGTGCGGTGCCCAGCAGGACCTTCCTCTGGGACCTGGCTCTGATGGCCACGCGCCTCAGCCAGGCTGGAGCCAGTGAGGGGTGCTGGTGCTGCCGCCCCTGACCAGGACACGGCCAGCCGTGCTGGTGACCCCGACAGGGTTGGTCGGGGGAGAAGCAGCCATGGCGTTCATACGGCGCGCGGCGCCTGCGCATATGCGCCTGCGCAGTGTGACCGTGTTCACAGGAGCACATGCCCACCCGGGCGGGTGTGGCCTGAGACCCGGATGTGACTACCTCCCGTGCTGTGACCGCAGCCTGCCAGGATGGGCCCTGAGCCCACGGGCTGCCGAGGAGAAGGGAAAGCTGGAGCCCATCCCGGCAGCCCGTGACCTGGTGGTGCTCGGGTCTCGCCGGAGGCTCTAATTAAAGTGGGTCGGTGGGCCGGACAGATAGGACTGGGGTTGAGGAGCTTGTCTTGCAGGAGGTTGGTTGACGGAGTTTGATCCCTGGCACCCATAGGGTCCTCTTAGACCAGCCAGGAGTGATCCCTGATTGGAGAGTCAGGAGTAAAGTCCTGAGCACTGGACAGTGGCCGCGGGCTTCCCTGTCCCAGGTCTCCTCTAGCTCTGGTGCCCCTGGTCTCAGCGTGCCCAGCCGTTCCTTCATCCAGTCTAACTCCTGCTGTTGCTGGACCTGGTGGCCTTGGTGCTCAGCTTCCCTGTCTGCCGTGGGGCTGACCTCTTTGCCTGCCCCCCAGTCTGACCTCCCTGCCTGCCCCCCAGCTCCCAGCCGCCGTGCCGCATGAGCAGGCGTTCTCCGGCAGTGGCAGAGTCTGGGGTATCCCTTCGCCTCCCACACTGCCTCGCTGGGTTTAAAGATCCGCTTCCCTCCCTGAGCCCCAGGCAGGCCCAGCGCACACAGCGCTCATCAGTGCCGCTCTGTGATGGGAACTAATTTCCACAGAAGGAGAATAAACCCCGCAGGCAAATTGCAGTGCTCTGTGGTGGTGCTCTGGGCTGGTGATTATAATGAGGTGGGGGTAGGCTGAGTGTAGTGGGGGGGGCTGCTAGGGCGGGCTCTGTCACCGGTCAGATATTCTTCTGCTGCCAGGCTTGTGGGGAGGGCCTTTGCCTTGCCCATCTGCAGATGGCGACAGGGGGCTGCCAGCCACAGGCGTGCTCAGGCAGGGATGTGGGGAGAGGGTCAGGAGGAGGTCCCGTCTTTCCAGCATTGCCGCAGTCACCGCGCCCTTCTAGTGGCAGTCTTTTCCTGGTTGGCCTGTCGACCCCTTTACCCCACAAGGACCCGCTAAGGTAGGAACCCTGGTTCAGGTCACGCCACCTCTTGCCTACAGAGCTTTGAGAACCTCCTGGTTCTCTGGAGAAAACCCCACTTCCCATGGGAGCCTAAGTGCCCCTGACTTCTGTCCCCCCTACCCCCCACACCGACACCCCCAGGCAGACATTGCTTTATTTTTTTTTTCTTTTTGGGTCACACCCAGCAATGCTCAGGGGTTACTCCTGGGTCTGCACTCAGGAATTAGTCCTGGCGGTGCTCAGAGGACCATACAGGATCGAACCCCAGTCAGCCGCATGCAAGGCAAACGCCCTACCCCCTGTGCTTTCACTCCGGCCCCAGACATTGCTTTGAGAGGCTGAGACCCCACCACTTCCTGCTGCATCCCTCACAGTTCCGAGCTCCAAGGAAAAGCTGGGGAAAGCCTTGGGGTAAAGACTGAGTCCCCCCACTTACCCCCTGCATACCCGGGGAAACAGCAGTCAGCCCTTGAGACAGATACAGGTGTCTGTAGGTGCTGCGGACTCACCTTTCTCCCCACCAGCCATTCCTGGGGTGGGCCAGAGGCCACCCACCCTGCAGGGACGGGTGATGGATCTGAGCAGGAGCCGGAGCCTGGCCTTGGTGGGTTGGTGGGGGCAGGGTGGACACGTGCACGTGCTGATGGGCCTGTGTTACACCCACACACTGTGTCCATGTGAGAGCTGGTCTGAGTCCCTTGGGGCCATGGGCAGATGAAGAAACTGAGGCACAGAGAGACGGGGCTTGGTCCAGAGGGCCTGTGACAAGCAACCCAGACTTCTCGCTGCCCTTGACACTGGTTTGTCCACATTTGCTGCAAATGAGCACCTTGACATGGGAGGAAAAACAGAAGTGCTGAGAAGAAGCAAATGCCAGTGATTAGCCTGGAAAGGGGAAGGAGTGTTTTGAGTCCACCGCGTGGAATTCGGAGGGCGGCAGCCCAGGGGTGAATCGGGACCACCCCAGGCGGGTCCCGAGCCAGCCGGAGGGTTTGTCCATTCACTGAGTCCTGCCCTCCTCTTTCTTGCATTCGACAGTCACTGAGTGGTTTCAGTGAGTGGCTGTCTGTGGTGCCACATCCACTGGTTTGTTTCTGATCTGCTGGGGGCCGCTTGCCCTGCAGGTCACAGTGGCTTAAAGCAGAGGCTAACGACATGGGGGCCAGAGTGACAGTAGAGCAGGGAGGGGCTCACCTGCATGCCGCCAGTCCAGGTACCCCCCGAGCACCCCCAGGAGTAATTCCTGAGTACAGAACCAGGAGTGAGGCCTGAGCATTGCCCCCCAAACAAACAAAAAGCAGTGTGTAACTTCAGAGACAGACCCCACGCATCCACCAGACTGCTCTTTCTTACAGTCTCTGCAGTCTCCTTTCTCTGAACAAAGAGCTGGCCTCTGTCATGCCAGCCACCCTGACAGCTTCCTTTCCTTGCATGCCTCGCCACCCCCTCTGGGCTGCCTGCCTGCCCTCTGACCCACTCCTACTTCCCCAGATTGTCAGGGAACTGCTGCCGCCGCCCTCCATGGCCTACATCCGGGTGGGGGAGCCCCCGCAGCCGGGGCTGTCCCCGTGGGCTCTCAGTACTGCGTGTGCAAGGTGGAGCTGTCTGTGAGTGGCCAGAACCTCCTGGACCGGGACGTCACCTCCAAGTCCGACCCCTTCTGTGTCCTTTTCATTGAGAACGATGGCAGGTGGATGGAGGTAAGCCCTCTCGGGGCATGTGGGGGCAGGCTAGGTTGTTGGGGAGGGGCGCGTGTGTGTGGTTTTCCTGGTCACAACTGAGCATTATTTAGGGAATTGTTGGTAGGCTGGAGGGAGAGCTCAAAGGGCTGGAGCCACGCTTTGCCAGCAGGACGTCTGGCTTAAGTCCCTGGAAACATGTTCCCTCTAAATTGCCAATATAAAAGAGCTCCAAAGACATAGTACAGTGGGTGGGACATTTGCCTTGCATGAGTCTGACCCAGGTTCAATTCCTACATCTTTTAAGGTCCCATGAGCCCTGCTAAGAGTGATCCCTGATTGCAGAATTGGGGTGTGGCCCAAAAACAGGCTTTTTAAGGGAAAAGAAAAGTCTTGGGGCTCAGCGCGGCAGAGCATAGGCCTCGCATGTGTGAAGCCTGGGCTCCATTCCCAGCCCCAGAAAAGAACAATAAAAGGGGTGCTCTTCATTAAAGCAAGTGGTTTATTTAGAGTGACTTTATGTTTGTGTGTTATTATAATTCATAAGTTTATCACCACAATAATATGATCTTATATTTCTTATCTTCTCTATGGTTTTGAAATTTTACTTTTTGTTTGGGGGCCAAACCCAGTGATGCCAAACCCAGGGATCACTCCTGGCAGAGTTTGGGGATCGGACCTAGCTTGGCCGTATGCAAGGCAAGTGCCCTCCCAGCTGTGCTGTTATTCCAGCCCCTAGTATTTTTTTTAAAATATTTTATTATACGACCGTGAGATAGACAATTACAAAGATGTTCCTGTTCGGGTTTCGGTCATACAGTGTTCCAGCACCCATCCCCTCATCAGTGCCCATTTCCCACCACCAATAACTCCAATTCCTCCCCCCTTCCCCTAGCCTGCCTCTCTCTCTCTCTCTCTCTCTCTCTCTCTCTCTCTCTCTCTCTCCCCTTACACATTGTGGATTGCAATACATACGTTTAGAGGTTATCTGGTGTATCTTTTTCCTATATTCAATGCTCAGTTCTAGGCTGGTTTTATCATTTTCGACAATTATTAGCACACTGTTCCCTTCTCTGTCTTACCTAACATCTGACTCCCACACATTTGTGGTAGATTCCACCTTTGACAAAACCTCCTGATCCATGTTTTGCCTGACCTTGGATATTGGTATCATAATATATATGTATGTATGTGTGTGTGTACACACACACACACACACACACATATATTTATGTCATGCAAATAAATGCAGTGATTCTATATCTGTCTCTCTCCTTCTGGCTAATTTCACTCAACATGAGCCTCTCCATGTCCATCCACTTATAGGCAAATTTCATAACTTCATTTTTCCTAACAGCTGCATAGTATTCCATTGTGTAGATGTACCATGGTTTCTTTATCCAGTCATCTATTTTCGGCACTCTGATTGTTTTCAGATTCTGGCTATTGTGAATAGTGCTACTATGAACATAAAAGTGCAGATGGTGTTGCTGCTGTGTGTTTTGTCCAGCCCCTAGTATTTAAGCCATTGTGATCGATAGCTCAGACCTTTGAGTTTTCAAAGCACCGAAATGCTTCCCTTCAGTCATCTCCCCACTTGGTCCTGCACAGCTCTGGTCCCTGAGTGGCCTTGACAAGTGCTGTCCCTCTCGAGCATGTCCCCTCAGCTGTGAGTTTGTCTCCCCCGCCACCCTTGGAGAGTCCCAAGGACCCCCAAGCTGTTTGGTTTTGACCTGAGATTGGAGTGAAACAACCCAAAGAACAATCTACAGGGACCCCATTTGTTAAGACTCTCAGGTTTTATGGACCGGAGTGATAGCACAGTGGGTAGGGTGTTTGCCTTGCCCGTGGCTGACCCGGGTTCGATCCCCAGAACCCATATGGTCCCCCGAGCCCTACCAGGAGTAATTAATGAGTGCAGCCAGGAGTAACCCTGAGGGGTGTGACCTGAAAAGACTTTCAGGTTTTATTTTATTTTCCTTTGGGCTACACCTGGTGGTGCTCAGGGATCACTCCTGGCAGGTCCCAGGGGACTTTGTGGGGTGCCAGGGATTGAACCCAGGTTGGCCATGTGCAAGGCAAGGGCCCTTCCCACTGTACTATTGCCCACAACGTTCAGGTTTCAAACTGTGCTTTGTCACATCTTCCAAATGGGACCTAGAATCACTGTGACCGATTCAGGGGGAGTTGGGGTCCACACTCTCAGCTCTAATCGAGACACAGTCTGCCGAGAAAGTGTTTGTTTTGTGCAGTGACTTACCAGGCCGCCCCACGGAGCAGCTGTGGTTTTAACCCCCAGACGAGGGGCTCCTCTGACCACACCATGCTGTGGGAATAGCATTGAGAAGGGGAGCGTGGCCTGAGAGGGCAGGGGTGTCTCTCTACACTCCAGGAGACCGAGGAACACTGAGGTCTCGGGCAGGGGCCCCCATGCGAGCAGCAGACCTGTTTCCTGGGTAGGGACCTGGGAACCCACTGCTCTTGGAAAGTGATTTCACGCTGTCTACACCCCAACTCCATGCCCGGCCCTCCCTGCCATTCCCGACAGCCTCTCTCCCACTGGGACTGGCCCCTGCTAAAAAATAACCCCAGCGGGCTCGGACCTCCCATCCCTGCTGCTTTGGCTCTTGGAAGTGAACTAGTGGGAGGGAAAAGTCAGCAGAGCCTGTGCCCCAAAATAGACTCACCCGACTCCCGGGTGGGGCCCCTGAGTCAGCAGCCCCGAGGTCGGGCTCCTTCCCCAGCCTGTCGCCACCCTCGGCCCAGACCTCAGCCTGAGGCTGCAAGGAAAGCTGCTTCCCTAAGGAACAGGATAAATGAGCCCAGGGCCCGTCCACTTCACCGTGCAGAGGTCTAGACTGAGGCCCAACAGACAGGGGATGCTCGGTCGCCCCCTATGCAGACACCCCCTGACTCCTACCCAGGTGCCAGGATTGGAGCTGGCACCAGCAAGTGCCCTCATGCCCACAGCTCTGACCCTCGGTCCTGTCAGAGCACTGGGCATCTGGGCCCTCATGTGGGAACTGGCCGATGGGTCCAGAGAGTCTGGCCCAGAGTGGGGGCACCCCTGAGCCCTCAGAGGAGAAGGGCTGAGCTGCCTCCTGACCCCTGACCCTGCCCCTTCCCTTGGACAGTTCGGACAGGACAGAAACGGCCATCAACAACCTGAACCCCGCCTTCTCCAAGAAGTTCGTGGTCGACTACCACTTCGAGGAAGTGCAGAAGCTCAAGTTC
Source organism: Cryptotis parvus (assembly GCA_021461705.1). Classification (NCBI taxonomy): domain Eukaryota; kingdom Metazoa; phylum Chordata; class Mammalia; order Eulipotyphla; family Soricidae; genus Cryptotis; species Cryptotis parvus. The sequence continues at coordinate 18,893 of JAJIBD010008083.1, forward strand.
GCTCTGTTCGACCAGGACAAGTCCAGCGCACAGCTTGACGAGCATGATTTCCTGGGCCAGTTCTCCTGCAGCCTGGGCACGGTGGGTCCCCACCTCCCGTGTCTCTCCCGCACGGGCCCAGCCTCCAGGCACCCCAGCACGCTTTGGAGGTTCTCTTCTGTCACCCCGTCTCCCCATTTTCCCAGTGACTGTCACTGGTGCAGAGAGAGGCCAGTAGCACAGAGCAGGCAGTGGCCTGGTGGGGGCAGGAACAGGGCTCCTGTCGGGGATGGGACCAGGGAGATGGCGCAAAGGACCGTGTGTACTGGGCATGTAGGAGCCCCCGTACACTGCTTGGTTCCCCTAAGCACCTCTGGGAGGGTAAAAAAAAAAAAAGAAGAAAAAGAAGAAGATTCGGAGCCCGGTTCTGCTGAGTAAATGGGCTGTGGCCTTGGCTTCCCATGGAAGGAGCGTCCTGACAGCTGGCGTCTGGCTGTGTTACCCTGAGCAACTTCCTTTCCCTCTCTGGGCTGCTCCTTCCCATCTCTCTCTGCCTTTGGTATAGAAGTTGGGATGAGGGAGTTCATCCTTGGAGCCCCAATCCAAGTTCCAGTCATTGTTCATGGCAGTATGCCTGAGGGCCTCAGTTTCCCCAGTTGCACTTGGGCACAGTGGTGACTGGCCTGTGCAGGCCGGGATGTTTGTGAGGGAACAGGCAGGGAAACTGCTATTGGCCTCACCCCAACAGATCCCTCACTCCAGCAGAGGCCCAGATCCCCTTGGTCTGCAAAAAGATGCTCGAAAAACAAGGGCCAGGGACCCCACAATCATGTGTGAAGTGGGGTGCGTCCCTCTGGGTCTGTACCCCTCCAAGGACAAGACAGTCGGGGCAGGGAAGGGGTCGGGGTGGGGGGGCCCTGACCCCAGGGAAGCCTTGGGCATCCCTCCTTTGGAGGAGAAGGGGAAGCAGGGTTGGTGTCCAGGGCCAGCTGTTCAGTCCTGAGTCTGGCCGAGGCGGATGAGCGTCCACCCCTGCCCCAGCTTCCTCCTGCTCTCCCAGGGCCGGTTGGCTAAATCCCCACAAGCCAGAGGACAGACAGCCAGTGTGGCTGGAGCTGCAGGGGAGGATGAGGGGGGCAAGGTGGAGAACCAGGAGCAACCTGTGTCCTGGAAACAGCCCCAGTGGCTCTGAGGGGTAGGAGAGGGGAGCTGCTCCTCTCTGCCGGCTGCTCGCTGCTCCCCCCCGAGGGAACGTCCTCCCTGTTGAAAGCAGTGGCCCTGTGTGGAGTCGCGGTTCCCCCTCATTAAGGGCCCATCGCCCAGGATCTCATTAAGGACCCATCTCCAGATGGCCGGAGATGGCAGTCAGGGCCTCTCCTGAATGGAAAGAGGCAGGAGCTTGTTTTTGACCACCAGGTCAGTGGGGGTTGGCCTGCAGGGGGTGTCCTCCCAGCTGAGGGCTCGGCCAGTGTCTTAGCCTCTGTGGGCCATGGCTCTTGGCTTCCCCTGGCTCCTCCTGGCCCCCTCTTGGTTCCCTTGGCCCCTCCAGGCCCCACCTGGGCTCCCTGAGCAAGGCTCGGAGTGGGCAGGGCCCTGTGACATCCTCCCTGAGTGCCCTTCTCTCCTCTCGCCCACCCCCAGATCGTCTCCAGCAAGAAGATCACTCGGCCTCTGGTGCTGATGAACGACAAGCCTGCGGGGAAGGGCCTGATCACGGTACAGCCGCCCCTCCCTGCCGCTGCTCTCTGCTCAATGGGCTGCTTTGTTTGGAGTAGAAAAGGCCCAACTTACAACTTAGCAACAGGTTGCTTAGCAACGGGCTCCAGCTCTGCTCAGGATGTGATGAGGGAGCCGGGAGCCCACCGGGCTGCAGCTGAGACTCCCCGGCTGGGGTGTTGCTGCTCATCACCTGCGCAGCCCCTATCCCACCCCCAGGCTGCAGAGCCAACCTTGCCGTGGCCCAGTAACTCCTGGGCCCCCAGCAGCCCCAGAGGGCAGGGACAGCCCTTTGCACAGATGGGGGATGGGAGGGCTGCATGAAGCGTGCCCCCTGCGGGCCTCTTCTGGAGTGTTCCCATCAGGGGGACAGCAGTGGGACCGGTGTCCCCTGTGCTCACGGGGTGTGGGGCATCGGGCCCTGCTCTGGAAGCGCCTGGGCTCCCTGCGACTTGTGGACCCTCACACCCCCTTCCACATGCACCCCTGAGACCTGAGGCCAGTGAATTCTTAGCAAACCCACCCACAGCCCAGACCCACCCCAGAGACAATGGCCACCTGGAAGGGCCTGTCCCCGAAGCCTGATGTTGGGGCTGTGAGGGCTCCGTCCCTCCCCACCTAGACGTTCCTCCTCTTCCTGGGGGGCCAGCCCTGCGGACCCATCCAGATGGGTCCCCAAACCTCCCTGCTAGGGGGTCCCACACCTGCACCGGCCTGGCCTGCCTGGCCGAAGAGTGTGAGGAAGGTCGAGCTGCAGAGCAGCAGCTGGGCGGAGAGGATGCCGGGAAGGCCAGCAAGAGGGGCAGGGACAGAGGCCCAGCGAGGCACAAGGGAGGGGCTCTGTGGTATGTGCTGGCAGCTGGGGCCGCTTCTGTTCCCCAGCCTGTTTCCCTGGTGGCACATGGCAGATGCTGGAATACCCAGTACCTTAGTGGTCTGCAGTGGGTCTCCTATGAGGTCATTGGGGCCTGAGCAGTCCAGTCAGGCTGTCCCTGGCTCAGACACGCTCTCCAGAACTCCAGAGCGGTGTCCATGGCTGCTGCTTCATGTCCCCCCACATGACCTGATCCCCTCTCTCAAGCCACAGGAAGTCCCGTCCTAACCCCTCATCCAGACAGTCTCCCCACCCCCCATTTTCCAGAACATGGAAACAGGTTGGGAGATTAGACACTTGTCCCAGGTCTCCTGGCACGCCCTCCCCCTTCCTGCTAGTCCTGGACATTGATGCTGCCCAGGGCGTCTGCGGCAGGCCTGACCCTCCGTCCCTGGCCTTGCAGATCTCTGCCCAGGAGCTGTCGGACAACAGAGTCATCGCACTGAGCCTGGCAGGCAGGAAGCTGGACAAGAAGGTGAGGCAGGCCGGACAGGAAGGGAGGGGGTCCCTGGGCGGTCTCTCTCCCAGCCCCAGATGTGGCCCAGAGCCCGACTGCCCCCCAGTGAGGACATCACAGATAAAGTCAGTTTTCTGTCGCAGAGGTCAGGCATGACACTGCTGGAGGCCTCCCTTCCTTCCCAAGCTGCCTCCTCGCTCTGAGGGGCCCATACCTGCCCCTTAGGGCCTGCTCTGGTGCCCTGACCTCACCCCCTGCACTGGCCTTCATGAGTATTCTGCTGAACCCGCCTCCTTCCTGCCCCAGGACCTTTGCACTGGCCAAGTACTCCACCTGGATATTCTTTTCCCTGAATATTCTCCCAGCAGCTTCCTCACCTCCACCGAGTACCTGCCATGGCCCTTCCTCAGCAAGGCCAGCCCAGACGGTCCTGCTGTCTTGTCTTGTCCTCCCTGCCCCCCCCACCCCCACCCCCCAGCATGTTCCTTGCCTCCTGCCACAGATGACCACCATTATTTTACCTCTGCTTAGTTGAATGTAGCCTTTTGAGAGGAACACTTTTTTAAAAAAACTTCATGGGATTTTAAAAGCTCACTCTATCACCCTCACAGTGAGCTAGGGTAGATTTCTCTGAAGTTAAAGTCCCCTAAGTTTCCCCAAGTCCAAGGTCCCGCAGTGCTGGTGAGGAGGCAGTAGACCGCAGAGCTCAGGGGCCAGGACGCAGGCCCTGGTCACCCCCGCAGGGCCCGAGCAGGCTTTTTCTTTGGGGGGCTCCACCCACAGCCCCACCCCTGAAACCTGAGCGTGAGTGGTGCTCCATCATCTCCATCTGTTGCTTCTTCCAGGACCTCTTTGGGAAGTCAGACCCGTTCCTTGAGTTGTATAAGCAGGGAGTTGATGGCAAGTGGATGCTGGTGCACAGGACCGAGGTGGGTGCGGGACGGGGGGGTTGTCTCACCTGCAGGAAAACCCACAGCGTGCCCAAGGCTCTTGTGCCCTCCCCTGCCACATGGGTGTGGGTATTTCCTTACCGCCCTGTCCCCCTGGGGCTGGCCTGGCTCCCAAACATGTCTCAGGCCCTCTCTGTGTGCAGGTGATCAAGTACACGCTGGACCCTGTGTGGAAGCCGTTCACTGTGCCACTTCGTGTCTCTGTGTGATGGGGACATGGAGAAGCCGATCCAGGTGAGGGAACAATGGGTGCTGTGTGCCCCTGCAGCCAGTCCCAGCCTTGCAGCTACTGGGGCTTCAGGGAGATACCTGTAGGGGGTGTGGGGGGGTCAGAGGAAGCTGCAGAGTCTCTTCCTGGGGTGGGCTGTCATGTCCCTGAGGACTGGATCACAGCATTGCCTTCTCCAGAGCTTCTCTAGAAGCTTTGAGAAGCTTCTGTGAGGCAGGAGCTGCAGAAACAGGTCAGCCGGTGAGGCGCTCGGCCTGCACGCAGCCGGGTTGGGTCCATCTCCAGCCCCGCACACGGTCCCCTGAGCACAGAGCAGGAGTAAGGCCCTAGTACACTGTGACTCCCCAAACCAAAACAAAATGGGAATGGCGCCTGTCCCTTGCTGCCAGCCCAGCTAATGAATGTGGGAGCTCCTTGGTTACAGCCCAGTGTCACTCTGAGGGGCGGGTTATTAACCTCTCGGCCCCTTAGACTCTGAGAGTAGCTGGGACAGGCAGCTGGGTCAAACAAAGCAGGGGTCCCCAGGAAGTCACCAGAGACCTGGCTTCTAGATCTGTCTGGGTCAACAGCCACTGAAGGACTTTGGACAGTAGAAGTCTTTCCTTGGGGCCTTGGTTTATCAGTCGGCAGCATGGGAATGAGAACAGCTGCCTTCCAAGAGTGGGGTTAAGGCTTGCGTAAGGCTGGGCTGCCCTCAGCCCATCTCTGAGAAAGAGGTTAGGTGGACCTTACGCCAGGGCAGTGAGGAGTGTGTGCTGCCCGTGGCTGGTGCTCTGGGGAGCTGGGGGGCTGTTCCTCTGGAAATCCTGGATTGAGAGTCTCCTCTTGCTTATCCAGCTGGAGTTCGAGTGCATCAATCCCAAGAAGCTCCCAGCATCCTTTAGGGGTTGGAACCACCTGGTTCTTGCCTTTCATCCCTGGAAGGCTTTCTGTAGGAGGCAGTTTAGTATCGCCCCAGGCCAGTGTGGAAGATGTGGGGAAGAGGGAGGCCCCATGCAAACAAGATATGGGGTTTGCCCAGGCTGCTAAATGGGTCTGGGGAGCCCTTACTGTAGAGGTGACTCTGGGGTCGCATCACGGACCCACTACAGGTCGTGTGCTATGACTATGACAATGATGGTGGCCACGATTTCATCGGCGAGTTCCACACATCCGTGTCACAGATGTCTGCAGCTCAGGACGGGGCCCCGTAAGATGCGCGTGTGTGTGTGACCCTTGAGCCTCAGAAGGGCTAGAACAGAACTTGGGGGTTTAAAGTAAGGCATCTGGGGCTCTGGCCCTTCCACTCTGCTGGTCTGGACTTGCAGCACCGCATCTCCCTGAGTCTCAGGGCCAGAGAGATGGGACAGCGGGTAGGGCGCTTGCCTTAAACGCAGCCAAACCTGGTTTGATCTCCCGCATCCCATAGGGTCCCCAAGTACCGTCAGGAGTGATCCCTGAGATCAGAGCCAGGAGTGATTCCTGAGCATCACCAGGTGTGGCCAAAAACGAAACCAAAACAAAACAAACAAAAATCTTCCTGAGTCTCAGTTTCCCCATCTGTCAAGTCTAGGCACGGAAAAGGGAGGTGGTTTAGCGGACTGACAAAGGTAAGGGCTCTGCACAGAGAACCCATTGCGGCTCCCCACAGAACCCGTGTGATGGTGATGGAGCCCACAGACCTGACTGCCGAATCCAGTGTGCAGGGCCCCCTGCCGGGCAGGTACAGCTGACGAGAGCCCAAGGTGGCCAGAGCCTTTTCAGGGCTTAGATTCTAGGAAGGCTTCCTGGAAGAAGCATGCTGCCCCGTGGCTAGTGCTCTTGGGGGGGGGGGGGGGAGCTGGGCCCTCAGGAAGCTGGATTGAGCCTCTCCTCTTGCTTCCCCAGCTGGAGTTTGAGTGCATCAACCCCAAGAAGCAGAGGAAGAAGAAGAACTATAAAAACTCAGGCATCATTATCTTGCGCTCCTGTAAGGTGAGGGCAGAGCAGCGGCTGGGCTTGGGGGTCACACGGGAGACGCCCTGCGTGAGGGGAGGCAGAGCACTGGGTCTGGAGTCGGTGAGGCCTGGGCTGCATTCCTGTCTCTGCCACAAGTGGACTCTGGGCCTTTAAGAGTTTACCCTGTCCTGGCCTCGGTTTCCTCATCTGTAGAATGGGATGTTAAAGAGGTCAAGCAGGTTGGTCTGGGGAGGCAATGCAGGGATTGAGGCACTTACCTTGCATCCAGCCGACACTGGTCCCCAGATCCACATAAGGTTCCCTAAGCACCACCAAGGTCATTCCTGAGCCCTGAGCTGGGAGTAACCCCTAAGTATGTGGCCTGAAAACAAAACAAAAGTGAGGAAAAGGTAAAGCGGGTGAGGGGGTTGCCTCTTGCCCTGTTCCCGCTGGAGTCAAGGAGGCCACAAGATGGCAAGAGGGAAGCGGCAGTGGGGCTGCTTCTCGGACGGCACCTGCCCGTGCCCCCAGAGGGGCAGAGGGTGTTGGGAGGGTGCACAGGTAACTGGGACCCTTTTGGGCCACCTGAGGCCATGAGACCCAGGAGCAGCCAGGCAGAGGGGACCTGGGAGTCGATTATCTGTAGGAATGGTCAGGACTTGAAGGGAGACGGCCGGGACAGGGCCAGGGCTGGGAGTCCCTCCTCATGGACACAGGGCAGAGTCCCACCCCATGGGAGACCCCACCCCAGGCTCCCCCTGGTCCAGAAAGTGGGTTTCCCTGTGCACTGTGCTCTTATCCGGGACAAAGGTTCCTTTTTGAGCACTCACCTAGTGGGATCCCGCGGAGGCCAGCCCTGACTCATGGTTCCTTCCAGATCAGCCGGGATTACTCCTTCCTGGACTACATCCTGGGGGGCTGCCAGCTCATGTTCACGGTAAGGTATCCCCGCCTTCATGGGGGTCTGGGCCGCTGCTGGGGCAGGGAAGGACATGGGGCCTCCTCAGGCCCTTTCCTAAGGCTAAGGGTGGTCTGGTGTCAGGAGAGCTGGGGTAGGGCCTTGTGGGAGAGGGCACGACCCCCACCTCAGGCCAGATGCAAGCTGGAGTCCTCTCCCCCCACCTGCTCTAGGCCAGCTCCTCACCTGCTGCCCACCCTTCTGGCTCTGTCCACAGTGGCCTTCACTGTCTACCCCGCTGGCTGGCTTTGAGGTCTGGGCCCTGTTTCTGGAATGTTCCGCCTGACCTACCCTCGCCCACACTTCCGGGTCTCTGAGAGCACCTCCTGCTCTCTCGGTGCATCCCCTCGCCCCGTGATATGATCCTAGTCACCCTCCTTGGGCCCCACTGGGCCCCCACTGCACTAGAGAGCCCCCCAGGAATGGGGTTTGTTCTGGCTCCACCCACTGCAGGTCATGGCACCTGCCACGACCACCGCTCAGAGCACAGAACAGACCCCCAACCACCGCTCAGCGCAAGGAAAGACCATCCCCCTGCCAGGCCCAGGCTGCACCCGAGACTTTCTCACCCAGCCTGTCCTTGTCCTGGGCCTAAGAGAGAACCAGCAGGCCCCACCAGTTTTAAAGGGTCATCTCAGGGGCCAGGGCTATAGTACAGCGGGCAGGCACTTGCCTTGCATGAGGCTGACCTGGATTCAATTCCTGACATCTTATATGGTCCCTTGAGCACCACCAAGAGTGATCCTCGAGTGCAGAGCCAGGAGTAACCTCTGAGCAACGCCGGGTATGACCGCAAAACAAAACATGATAAAATAAAGGGGACACCTCTTCTTTCCGGGCCCCTCAATCCTCCCTGCTGGCTGTTCTTGCCACCCCTCCGTGTCCCCCTGTCAGGGGCTGAGCTCGGTCCCTTGGGCCAAGAAGAAAGTGGGACCAGGATTCTGCCTCCATAACTCCATTGTCTGGCGGTAGATGGGGGTGACGCAGCTGCCCAGAGTTCTGTGCCCAACCTTGAACTTGTCCTTTGGGGGTGTCTGTCTTCCCGACAGACGGGCAGCTGGCGCCCTGGGCTCTGAGGACAGGAACTCGGGTGGTGGCACACAGGTGTCTGGGACGGACAGTGGGACAGTGGCACCTGAATGGGACCAGAATGACAGAGGAGCTTTCCAGGGAAGGGGAGGGCCCGGGGTGTGCAGGGAAAGGGCGCACCTGGATACAGGCCTGGCCAGCAGAAGGGGTGAGGGCGACAGGGTGAGAGGCCTCGAGGCTGTGTACTGGCCGCAGACTTTCCACGTGGGGAGTCGTGGGTCACAGAGAACGTGCTGAGTCAGCATCTAAGTCTCAGGCCGCCTGCCTGGGTGGGCTGGAGCTGGGAGGTGAGGGGCTTCCTGCTACCTGGGCATGGGGGTAGCTGGGGTCTCTGACCACACGGCGGCCTCTCTCTGCCCTGTAGGTTGGAATAGACTTCCACGGCTTCCAACGGGAACCCCTTGGACCCCTCCTCTCTGCACTACATCAACCCCATGGGCACCAACGAGTACCTGTCAGCCATCTGGGCTGTGGGCAGATCATTCAGGACTATGACAGGTAAGGGCCTCTTGGGAGGGACTTAAAGGCTCACCCAGGTTCCTGCCAACCTGGGGAACTGCTTATCCGAGCTGGAAGCTACCTAGCGCCATGGAGTTGAGGACCAGGCAGGACAGGGTCTGTCTGCTGTTCCAGTGTCCCAGGAAGACATTGCCAATCGATTGCCTAACCCTTCCCAACTGAGCCCAGATCCTTCTGGAATCTCGCCCACAGAGTCCACCAGGTAGCCAGGTAGGATATGAGTCAAGAGAAAAGACAGAGGGGCCAGAGCAATAGAGCAGCAGGCAGGGCGTTTGCCTTTACATGTCGACCTGGCTTTGTTCTCTGGCATCCCATGTGGTTCCCCCGCCCACTAGGAGCACTCCTGAGCACAGAGCCAGAAGTAAGCCCCTGAGTACTGCCATATTGTGACTCCAAAGCAAACCAACCAACAAACAAAAAATAATAGAAAGAGGGGGGCTGGAGCCATAGCTCAGCGGGTAAGGCATTTATTTGCCTTGCATGCTGCCAACCCAGGTCCAATCCCCAGCATCCCATATGGTCCCCCCTGAGCACCGCCAGGAGTAATTTCTGAGTACAGAGCCAGAAGTAACCACTGAGCATCACGGGTATGACTCGCCCCACCCCCACCCCGAAAAAAAGAAAGATTCCGTAATCTCAGGGAAATCCACAGAAAAGAGCCATTTGAATGGGACTTTGGAGAATGAATAGGAGTTTGCCACAAGGAGCAGGCTGAGGGGAGGGGCGGTCCAGGAGCTGCATAATCAGATTAAAATCGGATTGTGAAGTTGCCCAGTATGTTTGTGGTACAGTGAGTGGCCAGGGGATGGTAGGTGGATAAAGATGACCAGAAGCCAAGCCAGAATTTTCCTCATGAGTGAGAATGAGGCAGCCACCCAGGATTCTCATCTTAGGAAAAATTTTCTGAGCCATAAAAAGAGAAGCTGAGCGGCTAGAGCAATAGCATAGTGGGTAGGGTGTTTGCCTTGCTCGTGGCTGACCCAGGTTTGACCCTGGCATCCTATATGGTCCCCTGAGGACTGCCAGTAGTAATTCCTGAGTGCAGAGCCAGAGGTAACCCCTGAGCATTCCCACGTGTGACCCCAAAAGAATAAATAATAGATAGGTAGGTAGGTAGATAGATAGATAGATAGATAGATAGATAGATAGATAGATAGATAGATAGATAGATAGATAGATAGATAGATAGATAGATAGATAGATAGATAGATAGATAGATAGATAGATACATAAACAAAGAAATAAATAGATAAATAAATAAAAGAGAAAAAGTTGAGAAGCACCTAGTTCTTGCCAGCCCCTGCCTGTTGTAGTTTCCTGGTACCAGCCGGAGGTGCTAGAAACCGCCCCCAGCCACTGGTGGGGCTGGGCTGGACTAGCAGTGCCTGCCTCCGGTCCTCAGAGGAGAGTTCGGGCTTGGGCAACAGATCTTTCCAGTCATGACCTTGCGCTTTCTATGCCGAGAGCCCAGCCTGGAGAGGGGGCCAGTCCTTGCCTCAGTCTAACCATGTTTCTGTTCTCTCTATTTCAGTGATAAGATGTTTCCAGCTCTGGGGTTTGGAGCGCAGCTGCCCCCGGACTGGAAGGTGAGTGAGGCAGGACTTTGTGGGAGGGTCCGAGGGAGGGTGCCCAGTGGCCCTCTGGGGTCTATGTAACCACCCAAACCCACATCGGTCAGCCTGAACCTTGTGCAGGCTCCTGGGTGCTGACGTGGAGCCGAGAGTCACGGTGACCATGTCCTGGGCACAGTCAGGCAGAGGCCAAACTTGAAAAAAAATAATAGATGGTACTGGTTAAGTTTGATTTTCAGGAAACATTTCCAAATTCATGTCCCACTTTTACAAAAGAGACCTCGAGGAGGTGGAGGCAACACCATAGTCCCCGACAGTGCCGGGAGAGCGGGGTTCCCTTCTGACCTCCGCCGGGCAATCTATGGCCCCTGAGCACCCTCAGGGATCCGAGTGCAGATCTAGAAGACTTTACTTGAGCACAGGTTCGGGCATGACCAAAAGCAAAAGGAAAAAACCCGATGCTTAGGTTCCAGGCTAGAACCCCAGCCACGTGTAGGCCAAGATGGCGACCACAACGTGAAAGGCTCTTGGGAAAGGAGAAGAACACTTCCGAGCGACCGCACAGCCACAGCCCCCCAAAAGGCGAGGACCGCTAGTTTATATCCCTGCACTCGACCTTCCTCCTTGTTATGGAAAGCAGAGTTTAAATTCCTTATATCCTCCCTGCCCCCCCCTAGGCCCTTTAGCAGCGGCCCTTAAAGATCCGGTGGGGCAATACCATAGAAGAGAGGGCGTTTGCCTTGCATGCTGCTGACCTGGGTTCGGTCCCTGGCATCCCTTATGGTCCCCCTGGGCACTGCCAGAGTAATTCCTGAGTGCAGAGCCAGGAGAAACCCCTGAGCATTGTCGGGTGTGACCCAAAAAAAAAAAAAAAAACAAAAAAGAATTCAATGCAAAATGTCTTAGGAGCCCGAGTTGGAAACAGCATTAGGTAAATAAAAATATGGAGTATATATAGGCCATATTAGATTAAATGATTTGAATTTCCTTATTTACATAGGTTAAAAGCATATAGCATTTTGGGGGCCGGAGCGATAGCCCAGCGGGTAAGGCATTTGCCTTGCACGCGCCCGGCCTGTGCCGGCCCGGGTTCGATCTCCGGCATCCCATATGGTCGCCCGAGCACCGCCAGGAGTAATTCCTGAGTGCAGAGCCAGGAGTAACCCCTGAGCATTGCCGGGTGTGACCCCAAAAAAAGCAAAAAAATAAAATAGCATTTATCATTTAGCATTTAATCACTACAGATCAACTTTTGTTGAGTTATCTTGATAATTCCATTTGTTATTTCTTTAAGTTTTGTTGGGGCAGGCAATATGAGATCAATTATAACAAATATTGCCTGCCAAGGGGGCCATCTGGGGGATGGCAGGGACCTAGGGACACGGGGTGGTGGCGTTGGTGTTGAAACATTGTATGCCTGAAAGAATTCTATTATGAACCCACTTTGTAAATCACAGTGCCTTAATAAAAATAAATACATTTGAGAAATAAAATTTTAAAAACTTTTAAAAATAGTTATTATAAAATTAATGATTTATCCAAAGCTATCATTTAATGGACAGTCTGTATTCTATCAGGCAACCCTACTTATTGGGGCAGCGGTGTTTAGCCACACCCAATGGTGCTCAGGGATCCTGACAGTGCTCAAGGGACCTTATGTGGTGCCAGTGAATGGACCTGGGTCAGCCACATGCAAGCAAGAGCCTTAACTCCTTACTATCTCCCCCGCCCCAGCTTTACATATTGACTTCTTTCCTTCCCTCCGCCCTTTCCCTCCCTTCCCTTTATCCAACCCAGGCCTCATGCATGCAAGACATGCACTTGACTGCTGCACCAGATGCCTCTTGGAGACAGCCCTGAAGACGGGCAGGGTCATGATCCCTGAGATGGGTCAGCACAGACCTGGAGCCTAGAGGGAGGGCCCAGCCTGGCCAGGGGGCATTAGGGAAGGCTTCCTGAAGGAGGCAATGTCTAAGACAATCAAGAAGGGAAAGTGGGAATTTGGAGGGGATTTGAATAGAGCAATGGGTCGGAGTCACAGAGGCAGTGGGAGGCAGCGGTGTTTGGTCCTCACCTCTCTAGGGAGGAGGATTTTAGCCGTATCTCAGGGAGTGATCCTGATCAGGGAGTGATCCTGATTAGGGAGTGATCCTGAGACCAGGGCAATGACACTGGGTGGACACAGCCATACCACGATACCTTGGGACTCAGGAGCTGGGCGGCTGGGGCGGTCAGGCCCAGCACGAGCCTGTTGCTAGGACACCAGCCAGCTTTCAAAGAACTCTGGCTGAATGAGCTGTTTTCTTGCGCAAAAGCCTCCTTGGAAATGTCACAGGGCAGCTCTGGGGAGGCTGGAGGCACGCCTGGTAGTGCCAGCAGGGATGCCTGCACCTGGCTTGGACAGGCGGACAGGCAGGAGCTGTGTCCTGCCTCTCCTGGCCCCCTATCTTCGCTGTTCTCACTCTCCTGTCAGGGAACTGCCATTCACTACTGCCCCAGGGCCTTTGCACGTGACCGCCCCTGCCAGTCATTGGCTCCCTCTCTCTCATGTCCTCTGCCTAGTGCTTCTCAGCCACTAGGAGAAGCCACTCCTCGCTGGGTGGCCTCTCCCAAGTGCACTCTGGTGGGACCCTCCCAGTGCTCACCTGTCTGGGCTTTTTTTTTTTTTTGCCTTTTTGGGTCACACCTGACAATGCTCAGGGGTTTCTCCTGGCTCTGCACTCAGGAATCACTCCTGGCGGTGCTCGGGGACCATATGGGATGCCGGGGATCGAACCCGGCCTGGCACAGGCCGGCCGCATGCAAGGCAAACGCCCTACCCGCTGGGCTATCGCTCTAGCCCCTGTCTGGGCTATTATTGGTGAAGTTTTTCCCAGGTGGGTGCCTGGGGTGGGGATGGGGGTTCCTGTTTCTTTTTAGCTCCTGCATGACACTGGTGCCAAGGAGGAAAGCTGAGGGTGGCAGCCTGGGCACAGTGGCATGCTGCTTCTCAGGCCAGGGAGTTGAAAAGAGCTCAGCAGAGCATGTGACCCAGCTGCCTCCCTGGGAACCACAGCTCCTCCCCAGGGCCGGGCTAGGGCAGCCCAGAGAGCAACCCCGGGCCTCAGGGAGTGGCTCCAGGGAGCCCAAGACAGCGAGACGAGCCATAGGACAGCGGGAGGGGCCTGGTCCTGCATGTGGCCGCTCTCCCGCACCCCATACAGTCCCTCAAATCCCACCAGGAATGATCCCTGAGCACAGAGCCAGGAGTGAGCCCTGAGCACTACTGTGTGGGCAACTCCCAAAAAGGGGAAAAGGTAGACTCTGGGTGTGGGGGTGGGAACGGCTCCTTTGACATCAGCAGGCGGATCCCTGAGAGCCTTCCATGTCCCCCCTGTTCCCCTCCCCACTATATTTCCCGCCTCTCACTGGGCCACAGCGAGAGCAGCTGTGGATCCCCAGGGGCCCTTAATCATGGCGAGGCCACCAGGCCTCCCTGTCCTGTTTGCTGAGTTTACTGCTGAACAGGCAGTGCTCCACAGCTGGGTGGTGTGGACATGTGCCCTGAGCCTGCTTCCTGTAGGACCTCCCGCCCTCTGCACTTCAGCGTCCCCACTGTGACACCCCTGCCTTCTGCTCAGGGAGGGCATCCCCATCCCACCCATCTGTAAAATCTCCTTGGATCTGATTTCACAGGAAGGCGCTGGCCCGGGAGGCCCGTTTCCCCTGACAACCATCTTTTCTCCCAGCCCCTCGTACAAGCCCCCGCCCTCCATCGCTGTAGAGGCTCCCGACATCTCCATGGCAACAGGACCTCTGGACCCCACACCTGGAGCCCATTTGGGAACTGGGGTAGAGAGCCCCTGGGCCGGGACAGATCTCCTGGGATATCAGGAGGCTTTGAGGGGCAGAAAAACCCTCCCCCTCCCCATGGAGACACTTGCTGAGCCAGCGTCCCCAGGCCACCAGCTTGCCCCCAGCCATCAGGCACAGGGCTGAGCCCCCTTCATCCCAAGGTGCCCTGAGCCACAAGGGGCTTGAGTATCAGGACTGTGCCAGGAGGCTCTGGCACATACTTACCTTCTCTAGGGATCCCTCAACCTCTGTGTGCAAAACCGGGGCCCTGGGCTGGACCCAGCTACTTGGCAGAGGAGTCTGGGCTTATCTGTGCCCACTGCCGCTCACCCCAGCCCGAATCCTGGGCCTCGTCTGAGTTAGTGAGTTCATGGAGTATCAGCTGACCTGTGTCTACTTCCAGCTCAGGCTCTAAGTCAGGAGTGGCTGCTGGAACGTTCCAGTCCATCTGTGTCTGTTTGATGGTCTGAAAAATGGGATAATAACAGCTTTTTTCCCCGGAGGCCCATTCTGTGGTGGGGAGGGAGCGAAGAGCAGGGGCTTGGAGCTGTGAGTGGGGAACTCTCTGGCCTCTCCTGGGCCCCAGGTGCTGTGGTTCCTAAACTCACACTCCACATGTGGCCGCCAAGGTCCTGGGTGGCTGTAGGTGCAGGGGCCCCCAGAGCCTGCAGGCTTTGCCTCTGTTGGCGCGGAAACAGGACCAGACCCCGGTGTCCAGGAGAGGTGAGAAGCCTCTCGGCCTCCTGCTCCCCAGCTCCCCTTCTGCTTCTCCCCCAGTCCACATCAGTGTGGTTGTCAGCCGACCCCCGGGAGGGCTCCCCAAGTATAACCCTTGAAAGCAAGAAGAGGGAAGAACCCTTAAGGTCCAAAGCAGGGGGCTCCACTGTGCTCCCCCTTCCAGCATCACTACCTCGTGGAGGTCTCACGGAGGGGTGAGGAGGCCCCCACTGAAGCCTGGGATGACGTGAGCAAGCGGTTTCCTTGGTTTCCTGCCCTAGGAAGTGAGGGGTGGGGACTGGAGAGTGTACAGGGGCTGAGTGCAAGCTTTGCTGCAGGGGATCCAGGTTCACTCCCCTAGCACTGCTGGAGCGACTCCCAGCACAGGGTACCCTCCTAGTGTCACTGGGCGTGACTCAAAAGGCAAAGAACAGGGTCAGGTCTTGGGAGCGGGCTTGGGGAGGACCCTGCAGATGCCCGAGGGACATCCCCGCACTTCAGGATCCCCCACTCCCCAGTGCTCCCAGTGACTCTATGCCCCCACCAGCACTGGGCCCAACCAGAACCTCCCCCCCCCCACTGGCTCTAGCACTGACCGGTTAGACCCACAGGGCCAGGCTGAGTATCCCTGGGAGTGTCTCTACCCCCGCTCCCCGTCTCCCCAGCAGTGCTGAGAAACTGGCTCAGACTCAGCAAGGAAGGGGCTTGCCCTCACCCCGGGGGCTCCAGCAGAGGGCACGAGGTAGCCCAGGCCTGTGCCCAGCATCTACTTCCTCTGTCTCGCAGGTCTCTCACGAGTTTGCCATCAACTTCAGCCCCACCAACCCTTTCTGCTCGGGTGAGTGTCGTTTGCCCAGACGCGACTGTTTGGGGTTTGTGGGGGGGAGGGTGGAATAGGGTTTGGTCTCTTGCTCCCATGCCCAGAATCTCATGCGCAGAATGCGAGGAGGCAGAGCAGGAGCTCAGAGTCTCCCAGCCAGTTTCTGCCCTTATCCTGCTATGTGGCCTTGGCAAGATCACTGCCCCTCTTTGGGCTTTTGCCTCTGTCTCGGAGCTATGACACCTGCTCAGGCTGCACTGCGTGCTCAGGAGAGTCTTAAGCAGTGTGGACAGGAGGAGATGAGGGCGGCAGATCTCACACCTGCCTCTGCCCTGACTCTCACTCCCCAATCCCCGTCTTCTCCAGGGGCCTTGGCATCCAAGGGTTAAGGAGAGAGGGCAGGAGGCACAGAGTGAGAATTTGTGCTCACCTCCATCTTTAGGCCTAATAGAATTTTGATTTTGTCTTGTTGGGGTGGGTTGGGGTTGTTGGGGACCACACCCAGCAGGTCTCAGTAGTTACTCCTGACTCTGTGCTCAGGGTGACTTGTGGGGGTGATCGGGAACCATGTGTGGTGCAGGAGATCAGATTGAGGCCGGCTACATGCCAAGCAAGTGCCCTGCACCCCTTATCCCCGACCTCAGATGATGTTTGAGTCTCCCAAAGTGAGTTAAGAAACAGTTGGAGGGGGCCGGAGTGATAGCACAGTGGGGAGGGCATTTGCCTTGCACATGGCCAACCCGGGTTCGATCCTCGGCGTCCCATATGGTCCCCTAAGCACCGCCAGGAATAATTCCTGAGTGCAGAGCCAGGAGTAACCCCTGAGCATCGCCGGGTGTGACCCAAAAAAGGAAAAGAAATGGAACAGTTGGAGGGTCAGGGAGAGGCAAACGGGTGGGTGCCAGCAGCAGGTGGGCCCCATCTCCGCTGGGCCCAAGCCTGGGGATCACCGGAGTGCCCTGGGCTGTCACACCCCGCGCTACGGCCAGGCTGGGGTCACTGGGCGTGCCGGGCCCCCCAAGCACTCCCAGGGAGACTCTCCCCAAAATACACCAGTGGCGCAGAGAAGGGGTGCCAGATGGATATGGAAGGGGCTCCCACCACCATGAGACCTTTCAGCTGGGGGGTTTGGTTGGGAAAAGCCTCTGCCCCTCTGGGGTCCCCCTGGCTGGTCCTGCCTGGCACACTGGGTCAGTGCATCAATGCTGTCTCGGCTGAGGCCGGGCCGGGTCAGGGCCTCGCCAGGAAAGGTTACCTCGCTGGGGCCAGGCTCCAGGAACTTATGTCCAAAGTCAGGTTGGCCCAATACAGCCCCGGCCAGAGACTTTCTGGACCCAGGACAGGAGGATTCTCAGGCCCACAATGATGACTGCTCCTAGCACTCCTCCCAGCCCATGTCCCAAGGCCGCACACTGACCACCTGCCTCTCTAGGAAGATGACACAGCCACAGTGAGCAGCCCCCTTAGGTGATGAGTGACCCCTCAGATGATGAGTGACCCCACAAATGATGAGTGATCTTAAATGATGAGTGACCCCACTGAATGATGCCATCCCTTAAAGGATGAGTGATCCCCTGAATGATGAGTAATTCTACTGAGTGATGAGTCATCCTATTGAACATGAGTCATCCCCTTCAATGTGCATGACCCCATGGAATGAAGCGTGACCCTTTTAGTGCCTACGGAGGCTCTGAAAGCTCAGCCACTTAGCCCCATCCCGCAGCTGAGAGGGGACCCCAACAGTGCCAGGCTCTAGCCCAGGGTGCCCGTGTTTCTGGTACTTCATGTCTCCTCTGCCCGCACCTCAGCTGGACTGGAGCCTTGAACCCTTACAGCCAGTTGGCCAAGTATCACCAGGAGGGGCCTCAGGCCTCCTCAACACTGCTTGGGAGTACCCGAGAGGAAACAAAGCTCACAGCTGAGTTTGTATGCATCTGTCTGACTCCCTCACTTTGGGACTTTTCGCTTCAGTCACCCTGGCCTTCTCCTCTGGGGGGCTTCCTGTCTTATACCAGCCACAGCAGGGACATTTGGGACACGTTGGAAATCAAAGTGAGCCTGGTCCGCACTAGGGTGAGGGTGGTGCGGGCCAGGCTGACCCCGAGTCTCTCCCAAGCAGGTGTGGACGGCATTGCGCAGGCGTACTCAGCCTGCCTGCCCCATATCCGCTTCTATGGACCCACCAACTTCTCACCCATCGTCAACCACGTGGCCCGCTTTGCAGCTCAGGCTACCCAACAGCAGACGGCCACAGTGAGTCGGGGCTGCCAGTGTGGACATTCAGGGCTGGGGCTGACCCCCAGTTGGGTGGGATGGAGCTCCTGCCCCCCACCTCACCCTACCCCCCCCCCCACCCTACCCCCACCCCAGGGAGCTGCCTTGCCTTTGGTGGCATCCTCAGGGAGCCCCTGTACCTCAGTTTACCTGCAAGTTTAGTAGGGAGGGGAGGCGGGTCCTTGCATGCCTGGGCACAGGCCTGAGAGTCATATGGTTCAGGAATGGCTGTGCTGGGAGGGCTTCCAGGGCTGAGGGTCCTAGTTGGGCCTCTGGCCTGAGCTCTACCCTCTGGACTCCCTGGTTCCTGCCTCATGCTCAGATCTGCTGGACTGTGTCCAGGCCCCACACAGGGTCCAAGACTCCATCATGGCCTGAGACTGCCAGGCTGTTGGGTGGTTCTGGGTAGGGCGTTTGGCTTCCTGGACTTGCTAGGCCTCTCCCTGCCTCCCACTTCCAGACCCAGTGCCTAGGTCAGGGTCCCCAGGGTGCTGTTGCCCACCTCCCCACCGGCCCCTGGGACCTGCCAAGTGCTCACTCTCTCATAGGATTGGGGGTGCTGTCCTCCCACCACCCCAGGTGTCCACTCATCAAGCTGAAGCCGAGGCTGGGAAGGGGGCCCTGCCCCAAAGTGGGGTCCAGGTCTTGTGATAGGGGTTTCATGCCTGCCTGGCCACAGGTCCAGGACACCTCGGCAATACCCTCCCTCTCCACCGATCACAGATGGTTTCCCAGACTGAGCCTTCCACCCCTCCCCCAAAGTCTCACCCCAGCTTCCCACTCCCTCATCCGCACATGTCCCCACAGGGCCACCCCACCCCCGCACCACTGCCCCTGCTATTGCTCCTGCTCCAGCCTGTTCTTGGTCCCATCCAGCGAGTCCTCCTTCACCTGTACCTGAGGCCGCCCTTCCACTCCCATCCACTTCTCCACTGGCCTCTGCTTCAGGGCTGGAGCTGGGCAGCCTGTTCCCCACTGTCCCCCTGTGGCCAGTGGGGAGGGCACTGCCACTGAGCAGATGCAGAAGTAAGGCACTTGCCTTGTGTGTGGCCGACACCACCCAGAGGTGTCCCTGAGCACAAAGCCAGGAGTCACTTTCGAGCACTGCTGGATTTGGGCCCCCAGTTTTTATTTATGTTTAAGGTTTATGGGCCACACCTGGCAGTTTTCAGGGCTTACTTGCCTCTGCACTCAGGAATTACTCCTGGAGGTATTTGGGGATCATAGGAGGTACCAGGATCAAACCTGGGTTACAAGGCAAACACCCACACTGTTCTATCTCTCCTGCTCTGGGCCCAAAATTTTAAGAAAAAATGGAAAGAAAAAAAATATAAAGGATAGTCATGGGGAAAGGGTGCATTTAAGATACTCACCAAGCAGAAGAAAGAATGGGCACGTTGGTGCCCCCGCTGTGGGCTGTGCCAAGGCTGGGCGGAGGTGACTTAGCCTGGGCCTCAGTGATTCAGACCACGACTACCCACCGCGTGGATGAGTTAGCTGAGGCAGAGTGTTCAGACACTGGGTGAAGCCCACCGTGGCCAACTCCCCAGTCCATTGCAACAGTGTGCAGGGGGCAAGACTGACGCCTTGGTCTGCCGCCGTGGCTGTAACTGTGGCCCGGACACAGGAGAGCAGGTCATCACCCAGTGCACAGAGTGGGAAACTGGAAGACTCTGGGTTACTCACCTGGGCTGGGAACCGCTTTCTCTCTGCTTACAGAGTATCATAGCACCCAGTGCTGTCCAGGCACCGGAGGACGCTGGGTCTTTGGGGAAGCAGCGACCACCCATGTGCTTACTCAGGAAAGGGTGACTGACTGGAGCTTCAGCACAGCAGGAGGGGCAGAGAGGCTCGGGATGGGCTGGGGCCGAGGGGGACCCTGGAGGCGGGTGACAGTGCCAGGACAGCAGGGCACACTTCAGTTGTTCCACTGGCCACGGGGGTCGGTAGGGAGAGGACCCCATGCCAGGCTACCAGGGTTAGAATTGTGCTCCAGCCCCTTCTTCCCTGGGGATGGGCAAACCACTTCTGAGCCTCGGTTTCCTCTTTGTACCGTGGGAAGCCTGGTAGCCTGGAGGAGGGTCAGTGTTAAATAAGATTACAGAACCTGGCACCCCAACCACCCCTAGAACAGGAAGGACAGGCCAGGGTTAGGGGTGAGTCCAGGCAGAGCCCCAGGCAGAGGGCAGGGCTAAGGCAGGGAGGACGAAGGGGGCAGAGGAGGACGGAGGCCCCAGCCTTGAAGGGGGCAGCTCGAGCCTGCGACAAGCCCCTTGAATGAAATGGGAGGGAAGTGGGTGTAGTGAGACGTGTCCCCCCAAAGGAATGGGGCTGGGAAAGGCCAGGGGTGTGGGGTGGCTTTTGGTTCAGCGCCTGGGGGTACAGGGCTGGAACTGCTCATCACCGCGCCCAGCTGGACCGTCATGGATGCCAAATGGATATCCACTTGGATATCAAATCACACTTTTTTTAAATTTTTTTGCTTTTTTTGGGTCACACCCGGCAATGCTCAGAGGTTTCTCCTGGCTCTGCACTCAGGAATTACTCCTGGTGATGCTCGGGCGACCATATGGGATGCTGGGGATTGAACCTGGGCCGGCATGGGCCGGCTGCGTGCAAGGCAAATGCTCTACCCGCTGGACTATTGCTCCGGCCCTCAAATCACACATTAAAAGCACTGGGAGAAGTGGCTATTTCCAGCCCTCAGAGCCTGGATAGTGGGGTAAAGGCAGGAGGAAGGTAAATCCATCCCAGAGAGACGCTTTGGGTTGCTGGTTGCCCCTGCCAGTCTGTCTCTGGAGGGGGCGAGGGGGGGGGGTGCAGGGTGTGCACCTGGGAGGGAGGCGGAGGGGGAAGAGGGTGGGGGCACCCAGGTGTGTCCAGAGAAGCCCGCTGCAGGGGGTGAGCTCTGGCAGCGGACACAGGCCTAGGAGGGCGCCCAGCTCTGTGGGACCGAGGGACAGATGCACAGGTGGGTGTGGGGCTATGGCCAGGCAGGGCACGCAGGCAGCAGGGAGTAAGTCAGGAAGGGCCTGGCAGTTGGGCGGCTCGGGGACACCAGGCTGGACTGTTAGTGGGCACAGCAAAGCCCTTGCCTGATCCTACCCTCCATTCTCTGCACCTTGCCTCTCTCCTAATCTCTCAGTAGTGGGGGACAGAGGGACTCCCAAGGCCCCCCATGTTGGTAGCAGACCTTAGAGCTCCCGGACAGCCTCAGCTCAGGAGGGGCGAGCAGCTTAAGGCTTGTTTCCTCTGTTGCCGAGGCTACGCAGTAAGGGGGCCTGGGCAGGACAGAGGAAGCAGCCCTAGGTATGGGCACAGGGGCCAGCTGGTCTGTGTCCAAGAGTGAGGACAGAAGAGCTAGCTCTGGGCCCAGGCTTGCCTGCCTCTCCCTTCCAGGCCCCCTAGGAAGATGCCGGTGTGTACCCCAGAAGGGTACTGTCTGGTGAAGCCCAGTGCTGGGTCAGTCTGGGCCGTGCCCGTTTCTCAGCGCTGTGGCTGCTCCCCTGTTTACAGTTGCCCCCAGCTGTGCTGTAGGGGTCCAGGCTGTCTGAGGCTGAGGGAGAGAGCCTTGGGGGCCACTTGGGGGACCAGAGAGCAGTTCCTTCCTCCTCACCAGTTGAGGTGCCCACAACAGTGCCCACAAACCTGGTGCTAGATGCGGGCTCGAGGCCACTGCGGGGTCTGGAGCAAGGCTGTTCTCTTAGGACTCAGGGTCAGAATGGGCTGGACAGCGCCCTCTTCTGGGGATTCAGACAGTCTCCATAGCAACAGGTATCCTCAGCTGAGGGACTGGTCCCTTAAAGGCACAGTGCAGGAAGCAGGAGCCTGGCCCCTGGCGCCAGGCGTTGGATGGCGACCCCCTCCGTGTCTCCATGACCCTGCTGCTTCTGTCTGCCGTTCATACTTGGGGGACAGGAGAGCAAGGGGTCCGCAGGTGCTGATGTGTCCGACCCTCCGTGAGTTCCCAGATAGCAGATGGCTTTCCTGGACAAGAAGGTGGTTGAGGGAGGACCTGGTATCTGGCTTGGCACCCCAGCCTCATAGCATCATGACCTGGTTTGTTTGGGTCCTGATTCTTCTCCGGACTCCAGAGTGTCAGACTAAAGGAGAAAGCTGCAAAGTGCATGTATTCATGTATGTGTATGACAGTGGGTTAAACAGAGCCCCCAAGCCCCCAGAGCAGCCAGAGAGCACTGAGCACACTATCAGGTTCCAGAATTGTTCTCCGCCCACTTGGCATCTGGGGTCCCATCCCAGGTTCATCCAGGAGACTTCCCACCCCCTACCCTCAAGTTTCCTCCAGCTGTGTATCACTCACGCCAGTGATTTGGGCATGAGGTGTGTTTCTTTTTAAACTTGAATAATTGTATAAAGAAACTTTCAACCCACTGTAAGTGAAAAGTCTCTTACCATAAATAAAGTAGCAGTGAAAGTAGCTCCAGCACACGGCGGGTGACAGTCCGTCTAGCTAGACTATCACCTCGGAAGAGAGGCATTCGGCACCCCCAACCCTCCCAAACTGAGTCTCCCTCCTGGGACGGTCCCTAGACTTGAAAGCAGAAGGGAGCTGCTTTCCCAGACTCGGTGTTGCGACACCACCAGGTTCCACACTCCCGGGTGTGCGGGCCTGGATCACCGCTCTTAGCCCCTGCTAAGAGCACAGGAGGTGCCTGTGTGCAGAGGGGAGGCAGCCAGGACTCAGCCTAACGTGGCCACGGGCAGCGGGCACAAGGACTTGGGTCACTGGTGTGGAATGCCACTGTGTGGCCACCGGCGAGCCTGGCTGTAGGACCGTGAGAAGCTCCAGAGCGGGCATCTGAGACTCCAGCAGGATGGCACGAGAGAGCAGCCTTGCAGTGGCTGAGCTGAGCAGGGGAACAGGCCTGCAGGGCACCGAGGGGCAGCAGCCTCCCTTCGCTTCCTCTGGGAAAGGAGCGCAACTGTCTTCCAGGGTCTTTGGGGACTGAGGTACTGGGGGAGGGGCTCTGGGGGGCTCTGGGCCTTCTGAGTCAGCACCGCCAAACCCCACCCACCCCACAGCAATACTTCATCCTCCTCATCATCACTGACGGCGTCATCAGTGACATGGAGGAGACACGGCATGCCGTGGTGCAGGCGTCCAAGCTGCCCATGTCCATCATCATCGTGGGCGTGGGCAATGCCGACTTCGCGGCCATGGAATTCTTGGACGGGGACAGCCGGGCCCTGCGCTCCCACACGGGGGAGGAGGCGGCCCGCGACATCGTACAGTTCGTGCCCTTTCGGGAGTTCCGCAACGTGAGTGTGGGCCCTGAC
Organism: Cryptotis parvus; assembly: GCA_021461705.1. Lineage (NCBI taxonomy): Eukaryota > Metazoa > Chordata > Mammalia > Eulipotyphla > Soricidae > Cryptotis > Cryptotis parvus. Next base: position 42,095 of record JAJIBD010008083.1, read on the forward strand.
TGGGGAGGGGCGTGGCAGGGCCCCTTAACCACCACTCCAGTGTGTGCTCGCCCCATCCCAAGCTCCTCTAATTCCATGGCCTGGCCCTGGAAGTGGCTCAGCACCCACGCGTAAGCAAGCACTTGCTTCAGCAGCCGATGGCGTTCAGAGGCGGGGTGGGCACGTGCAGGGGGTACAGTACCCAAGAGGGCTACAAGGGCAGGGCTTTCTGGAGGACCGCCCTACCCCTCTCCCCGGACCTGGGTCCGGAATGGAAGCCCATGGGGGTCCGAGCATTCCAGGTAGGTACGGGAGGAATCAAAAGTTCAGAGATGAGAGGCTTTCCTGCTGGTGTCACCCCAGCTTCCTCATCTCACAGGTGAAAAAAATGAGGCCCCTCTCCAGAGGGTGTGTGGCGGGACTGCTGGCTGCCACTTTGTTCCTGGAGGTGGTGGTGGTCCTGTTTGCAGGAGACCCGGGACTGCCCCCTACAGAGTTGAGCTCGGCTTTCAGGGGTTCAGGAGCTCCTATTTGCAGGCGATCCAACGACTGCTCACAGGAAGCCAGGCTCGGCTAACACTGGGCCCAGAGAGCCCCGAGTCTCATGGTCCCACGCTGTACTGCGAGCAGGGGCCCGGCTCTCCTTTGGGCAGATATGCAGGGTGGCCTTGGGCCAGCCCTTGCCCTCTCGGGGCCTCGGTTCCTCAACCTTTAGGGCTGCCCACGGGGTTGTGACTCACACTTTAGACTGGGGAGACAGTCCAACAGACTGAGCATGCGCCTGGGCTGGGGAGGCTCAGGTTCCATCCCCAGGATGCAGGGTGCCTCTCCCCCACCCCAGCACCCGAGGGAGGGACACCCCTGCCAGGAGCAGCCTCCCCAGGCACCGCCAGGTATACCCCCTCACCTTCAACAACAACAAAGGAAATAACCCAAAAGAACAAAACACCCCATGCAGAACTTGTGTTTTTCTGAGTGGTGGCTGGGCGCCTTCCCGAGGAAAACACTGGACACTCCCCGTCCCATCACGCACGTGGCATGGTCCGAACCCCACCCCCACCCGGGCAGTGAGCCGACTTCATGCCTACACGGTGACCCAGAAGGTGCTCAGGGAAACGCTGCAGCCGCACCGCCTCCACCGTCTCTCTCCCTAAAAGCCTCCCACAGACAAATTCATCCTAAATGCTACTCCCGGGCGAGAGAGTTACACTTAGCGTAGAGGGAGGCAGTGCTAATGGACGGTTTCGGGCCGGGCTGGTGGAGCGGCACTGGTCCCAGACAGCCCTGCCAGCCCCTGCAGCAGCTCTCTCGGCCTGGGGCCCCTCTCCAATAAAGCCTCTCCCCCTCTCCACCCACCTCGGGCCTCGCAGGCAGCTAAAGAGACTTTGGCCAAGGCAGTGCTGGCGGAGCTGCCCCAACAAGTCGTGCAGTATTTCAAGCATAGAAACCTGCCCCCCCACCAACTCGGAGCCCGCCTGAGCGCCACCAGCCCGCACCCAGCAGCATGCACTGGGCCTCCGGTCCTCCTAACAACCCCCCACCCTACCCCACCCTGCCCCGAGAACTGTGCACGCTCACCAGTCTTCCTCGTGGGTGGCCTTTTTTTTTTTAAAGCCAATCCACATTTTTTATTTTTTACAACTGGACCTCCGCCCCCGACTTCCCCCAGCCCAGCTGGGCTTCCTTCCTTGGAGTCCACTGATGATGCTTCCGGCCAAAACAGCGTCCTCTCTCCTCCCCATCCATGCCATGCTCAAGTATTGAATGTACTTTGTATAATTTTAGTGGAATTATTGTTATTAAAGAGAATAAAATTTTTATGATCGTAACTGGCATTTTCTAAACACTAAGCGGCACCTTTGAAAGGGACCGGTCCTGGGGCACAATGGCGCGTGGCCAGCCCGTTTCCACTACGACTGTTTCTCGTGTTCTACTCAGAGTGTGAAAGGCGTTTCAGACATTCACATGTCAGTGAATGTCTTTCTCAGTGAGGCTAACAGGCTCGATGACTGAGGAACGTGCAAACCCTTTTCTTCAAACCCACATTTCTGCCGTAGCCCTTGGGGTGAGCACTTCTCACTCAGACGATGATGCCAATACTCCTGCCAATACTCCTTGGCAGACTGGCATCTACTAGGCCATGCAGAGGGAGCCCCAGCCTTGCGTGGGGGGGTAGGGCTCTCACTCTAGATGGCTGAACTCTGGCTTCATGACATAGGTGCAGAGAGTCATCTTGGCCTTTTCTTCTCACTTCTCGAGGGCCCGGTTGGGTGTGAGATAAGCCCTCGACTCCAGCTGAGTCCCAGGTGAACAGAAGTCTGAGCTCTTTTGTTTGTTTGGGGGCCACACCTAGCGGTGCTCAGGGCTAACTCTCGGCTTTGAGCACTGTTCAGGCTCGGGGCACTATATAGGGTGTTAGGGATCGAACCTGGGTTGGCCAGCGTGCAAGGTGAATGAGCTTGTCCCTGTCACATTGCTCAGGCCCAGAGTCTGAACTCTTGACCAGACCCAATCACCACTTAAACCAAAGTCCTGGTGACCGCATGTATAAGATGAAGGCCATAGTTAATAATAGCTGATTATATATTTCAAAGTTGCTAAGCAAATAAAATTTTGTAACTGTAGTGATTCACACTGCAGTCTTGTAGCAAATACTGCCATTCCTTGCCACCTGAAGCATCTCTGCAGTGCCAGTGTAGCTCAAAACCAGGTCAAATGCCTTTTTTTGGCCTCTCTGGGCATGCCCAGCAGTGCACAGGGGACCATGAAGTGCAGAGGCTAAAGACCTTCCCACATGCAAAGCTGAGCTTATTTTTTTATTTGTTTGTTTGCTTTTTTGGGTCACACCCGACAATGCTCAGAGATTACTCCTGGCAGTGCTTGGGGGACCATCTGGGATGTTGGGGATCAAACCCAGGTCGGCTGCTTGCAAGGCAAATGCCCTCCCCGCTGTGCTATGGCTCCAGCCCTGAAAGCGGAGTTCTTTTGGGCTCTGCTACATGATTTCCTCACGGGGCTGCAGGCTGAAGAGAACTGCACCCTTGAATCATCTAGAGTCTGTGCCAGCATTTAAATTTGTCACTGCAGTCGTGGAAAGTCTCTTTTGACTTAACAGCTTCATTAAAGCTGGCTGGTCAAGGAATGGTGTGACTTCCTGTAAGTCTATCAACAGGCCATAAATTCTGGTCTCCATGAAATGCAGGGAAGGGCTACTTCACTAGCCATTTATTATTATTTATTACTATTATTTTTGCATCGCACCTGGCAATGCTCCAGAATTATTCCTGGCAGCGCTCAGGGGACCATATGGGATGCTGGGAAGGGAACCGGGTTAGCCACATGCAAGGCAAATGCCCTCCCTGCTGCACAATTGCTCTGGCCCCCTTTTATTTTTCTTCTAAATTTTGGGCCAAACTTGGGAGCAACTCTTGGTTCAGTGCTTGGGGGACCTTACTGTCTCTAACCTTCACTGTAAGTTTTTCAGGATGAAAGACACTTGAGTTCACCGAACTAGTCTGCCAATTTATAAACAGTGCATGGCATGTAGAGCAGACCCTCAATAGACAGAAACGTGATGGGAAGGCAGGTCTTGGGCATGACTGGGTAGCATCAGGCTGCCTGAGCCCGGAGTGGAGACTGACTTGCCAGTTCTGTGACCTCTGCAGCTGGCCATCTTCTGTCCAGTTTTGCTGTGGCCACTCTCCCTCCCTAAGCAGTTGCTCCAGCAGACAAGGAAGCAGACGCCAGCCCTTGCCAGCATTGCAAAGAAGGAATGTGCAACTGACTTCTTGTAGTTCAACCTGTGACTACGAAGTGTTGCCAAGATGTTAACCTCCCACCGAGCAGAACTTGCATTCCACATTGTTCCACGTTCAGTGGGCAGGGTGCGCCAGGAAACGGATACCCGAGTCCAAACGCTGGTGCCATGCTGCGGAGTTCTGTTTTTCTGGAGGGGCTGTAGCCGACAGCTGAGCTGTATACCCACGGCTGGGCCACCCGCGCCAAGGAACCGGGTGTGCCAAAGCAATTAACATTTAGCGAAGAGGGAAATGCACAGAAGCTGGTGGTTGGAGCTCTGACGGCCAGACCTGACCTTCCTCATGGCAGTGTTCTAGCCGAGATTGAGAACGCTGGTGGGGTGGAAAGCAGTTGCCACAAATGATCACTAATGGAAGCTCTGGATGCCCCACCCCGAGGAGGGGAGGTCCGAGGTAATGGTGCTAATGACCGTTTTCTACATAGCACGTGCCAGGCAGCTCTGCAAGTGTCTAAACCAGAGCCTCACCATCCTAGAAGGTACTGTCAAAAATCCTATTTCGGGCCGGCGAAGCCCAGAGGGTAGGGCGTTGCCGCACAGGCCGCCCAGCCGCCCGGTCGATCCCGGACCCTATGGTCCCCTGAGCACCGCCGGAGTGATTCCTGAGTGCAGAGCCAGGACTAACCCCTGAGCATCGCCAGGTGTGACCCAAAAACAAAAAAAAAATCCTATTTGCCTGGAAGGGAGGGTCCAGGGAACTTCAGGGTGCAGCACTTGGCTCCGATCACTTCAGCATCACTCTGGAAAGTGGAACTCGGCTGGTCTCTCAGGGAGCTGCAGAAACCGACGGGGCAGGGCTAGTTCCAGGGAAAGGAAGCTTCTCTTAGGACGCAAGGAGACAAGTAGAGGAGTGTGATACTCAGGAGAGTGATACAGCGTGACCTACAGGTGCACCGGGCTGATTGCCCTTAAACAGGGCACCTGACTTCCGGTCTCGAATGCCCCCGGAAAGACTGGCATGTGCACTGGTCTGGGAAGCCAGCTTTCTGGGTCTTGGGCTAGGGAAGGGACACAGACACAAGTCATCGGGTCTGATCATTTTAGTCATTAGTCTGCTGGCTTCTCCCAGAGGCAAAAGCCACCACTTTGCATTAACCAGTTCTTTTCCTCCCATTGGGGCAGGTGAGAGTCCAGTGTAAAAGGACAGCAGAGAGGGCTGAGAGGGCATCTATTATGCTATGCCTTGGTCTGCAATAGGGCTGGGAACAGGACCATTGAGTTCAAGGGTGCTAAGCCTGCTGCCAGGGGGCCCATGCTGGGTTGAAAGGTACGTGTGTGTGTGTGTGTGTGTGTGTGTGTGTGTGTGTGCAGTGAAGGGAGCAGTGCGGTGCCCTGTGGCCAAGTGCTGTTCTGTCCCACCTTTTCCATTCTCCTCCAGCTCTAAAGCACCTGTTCTTCCCGAAGCCTCCCAATGCTGCTTGTCTGCTGGACACACCCCACCCTGCTTTGCTCATCCCTCTTCCCAGAAAAGCCCGCTCAGACCCCAGAACGCTGTCCTCTGGGGCACCACAGCAGAAACCATCACAGTGACCCTGGCTCTCACCCCAGACACCACGGGCAGGAATGTCGGTCTGTTAAGTCTCAAACTCAACACAAGCGAGCTCAGAGGGTGAATGTGGTGAATATTGGGCGCAATGTCTGATGGGCAAAAGCAAGATCCTGCTTTTATCAGCTTTCATGTTAATGTAGGTTTTGTCTTTGTAACTTTTGTTTTGCTTTGCACTGGGGCCATACCTGGCTGTGCTCAGGGCATACTCCTGACTCTGTGTTCAGGGATCATTTCTGGCGGAGAGCTGGGAATCAAACCCAGGCTGGCTGCATTCGAGGTCAGTGCCCTCCCCGCTGGAACTGTCACTCCAGCCTCTGATGTAGGTTATTTTTTTTTAACCCAGCAATGCTTGATTGATTTTTCCCAGCATCAACCGTTTCTGAGGCACAGCAACACACCTCTTGGAAGTCAAACCACGTAAATGACGGGGACGGGTTCTGCGGGCTGCCTTCTGCAACGAACGGTCTGGGGCGGCTCTGGTACGCGCTGTGACAGTGACAGCACCATCGCACGAACAATGAGGCAGAGACGCTGAAGGTGCCTACACAGTTTTACCTAAATGTCTTGTTTGTTAGGGTAGAGGCGACACGCCTGTGCCGACAGTCAGGAACAATTAGCGAGGAGCAGTTCTGAGTTGGAGGAAGAATTCACAAGGCGTCGGTGACGGGTGACAGGGAGTCACCATCTGCCAGCGGGCAGCGGACTGTCACTGCATTGGACGGGAAGAGGAGCCGGCTGGAAGAGTGCCAGGGCCTCTCTGCCCACGACGACGCGCGCGGAGCAGCCTCCCCGCCTGCTGGCAGCACAGTGCCAACACGTTTAGGGAGCGTCTCTTTCCGTCTCACACCCTGGAAGGAGAAACAAGTGACGCAGGAGCCCGGGCGAGGAAGAGCCAAGCTCCGGCAGTGGGGCAGCATGCAGCACTGCTTCCCACCCAGCCTGCCTCTGTGCCCGAGGCCTTCGGACCTTCCCTCTGCCTTTACCCACTCAGGAGCGAGAGCAGGGGCGAAGCTGTGCTGCAAGGTCTCGACTGCTCGGCGCCTGGGAGCTGCTCTGTGTGGGAAGGAAAAGAGCATCGGGGCAGCCGATGAAAGAGGAGAGGCGAGGGCAGCACCCGGGCTAGAAATAGTTCCGCAGTGCAACTATTCACGGAATATGGGCCTGGCAGAGCACAGGGTCGATGAGAGAGTACAGGTGCCGCCTACGGCCGGCAACAACAGGAGTTCTCATCTGCTGGAAATCAGCCGTCTCATCTCCCTGCCCCCAGCACTTCTGATTTCTGGCCACGAGGAAGCCAGGCCTGTGGCTGCTTCTCTAGAGGATCGAGTCCTGGACGGGCCTAGAGATGGGCAGAGGAGGAGCTGCATGGCCAAGAGGGACACGGGGATGGGGGGAGAAGGTTCACACAGAAGTTAAGGTGTGTGCTTTGACAGGAGTGTAAGGTCAGCATGTGGCTGACCTGGATTCACTGCCCCGCACCTGCAGGGTCCCTGATCCCTGCCAGGAGTGAGCCCTGAGCACAGCCCGCAATATCCCCCCAAAGAAAAGAAAGTAAGGGAGTACCACACTATGAGTGATAAGTGTGACAGGCACCCTGCAGATGCGGCCTGTTCACACCAAGGGTCGTCACTTCATCTTCTGGGTCAGCCAGTGACCCCCACCCCCACCCCTGATGGTGCCATGGTGCCTATGACCACGTGGCATGTGGCAAGGTCAAAAATGAACCCATAACCACCCTTGCTTCTGTGTGCGAGGAAAGAAGCAAAACCGAACACTAGAAAGGAGGAAAGGAGTGTCCTACGTGTCCCCCCAGCCCCCCAGGGCAGTTTCGGTGCAGGGGAAGGCAGCTGGGCAGTAGGGTGGGAAGAGAAATCAAACACAAATCGGGCCTCGAATGGAATCGGGCATGTTTAAGGATGGGGATAAAAAGGTCACGGTGCGCACAAGGAGCAGGCAAGGGGCCGCCTGAGGGGGAAGGTGCCCGGGAGCCGGTGACCAGTCCAGGGCGCACGGAGCTAAGGGGCCTCCAGGAAGGTGTTGGTGCGGAAGATGGAGGAGACGATCTTGCCGGTGGCGTTGATGGTGCCTTCGCTGTCGGAGCTGGACTCGGAGTCGCTGCTCCCAGAGTAGGCGCCCAGGCCCGGGAGGATGCCGATGCAGACGGCGGCGGAGGGGCAGTGGATGGAGGGGCTGCTCAGGGATGGGCTGCTGAGAGCCACGCAGGATGCGGATTCTGCAAGAGAGGAGCGAGGGCCGTCACCACGGCCTGTCTCAGATGCTGAGAGGTCACCGAGGAAGCCCAGGAAACCCCAGACTGCCTCTGCTACCCAGCCTGACCCCTCCGCACTGCCGAGAGAACTGAAGGCTGGCAAGGGACCGTTTAAAATGAGGCCACTGAGAAGCTGGTTTTTGTATTTTTGGTTCTACCTGGTGGTGCTCAGGGCTGACTCCTGGCGGAGATCAGAGGCCCATACTGGGGATCGAATCTGGGTTTGCTGTGTACAAGGCGTGTGCCCTACCCACTGTGCTCTCTGCAGCCCCCAAGCAGCTGGTTACACTCTCAGAACCTCAGGACCTAAAGCCTCCGTCTAGAAACAAGAGGCCCCGAAGGGAAAGGGAAAGGTCACTTCTCCCCTTTGTCTTCCCTCCTCCGCGTTCCCAGCTGCATCCGATCTTGACACCGCTCAGGGTAGACCACATCCCCTCTCTCCCGATGAAGGAAGTCGAATCATGTGGCTTAGGTCAGAAGCCACTTAGAAACTGCAAACTCGGGGCCGGAGCGATAGCCCAGCGGGTAGAGCTTTTGCCTTGCACGCGGCTGGCCCATGCTGGCCTGGGTTCGATCCCTGGCATCCCATATGTCCCCGAGCACCGCCAGGAGTAATTCCTGAGTGCAGAGCCAGGAGAAACCCCTGAGCATTGCCGGGTGTGACCCCCAAAAAAAAAAAAAAACTGCAAACTCAACCCAAACCGAAAGATGGTGCAGAAGATCACAGCCGAGCTCACTGCAGTTAGTCTGAGCTCAAGCCTGTGTCAGGCTGGCAGGCACATTATCCTGCGGTGTTTTGACTAAACAGACTCGTTAATACCTCAGATAAATGTGGCAAAGATCCCTGGTTCCAAGCACATGAACTCAGGAGGAAGGAAAAAAAAATACCCAGGGAGAAGCTAAAGACGAGGCATGAGCCGGCAAACAGAGGCCGGGCTGCCATCTCACCCCGACACAGACGCGGCTGAAGGGGAGCTCAGTTACAACACGGAGATGCAGAGAAGCCAAAGGAGAGCTGACAGTAAATACCTGCAGACAGTGACTGGCAGCTACAGGAAGGGGGAGTGGCTCAAGGCCGGGCACAGGCTTGTCAGAGGCCCGGTTCCAGCCTCAGACCCCCTGGGAAGTCTTGGGATTAACCCCACACAGCTAGAAGCAAACTATCCTCCTCCTCCTCCTCCTCCTCCTCATCATCATCATCATCATCATCCTCATCCATCCTCCTCCTCCTCCTCCTCGTCATCCTCCTCATCCATCCTCATCATCATCCTCATCCTCCTCCTCATCAGGGCGGGGTGGTGACACGTAGCAGTCTCAGGTGCTCAGGGGAAGCTCTGGCCTTGCACAGGCCCAGGTGGCGCTTGAAACAGAACCCACATGTAAAGCATACACAAGGGCCAACACGTAAAGCATACACAAGGCCCAACTGATTTTAAGCAATATTGGGTGGAAAGGGGGGAAGGGAAAGATAACTTAAAAATAAAGAAATGGGGGTGGAAGAGATAGTACAGTGGGTCAGGTCCCTGCCTTGCATGCGGGAGTGACCCCTGCATCCCCACACGGTCCCAAGTCTAGCAGGACTGATTCCTGTGCAGAGTCAGGAATTAGCCCTGAGCACCATTGGTTGTGCCCTCCCAAATAATAATAATAACAATAATAATAATAATAACGATAATAATAATAATAAAGAAATAGGGCTAGATAGATAGTACTGGGGTTAACGGGCTTGCCTTGCATGTAGCCAACCAGTTCAATTTTTAGCACCGTTGTGGTTCCCCAAGAACCATCAAGAGGGAGGGAGGGAGGGAGGGAGGAGGGAGGGAGGAGGGAGGGAGGGAGGGAGGGAGGGAGGGAGGGAGGGAGAGGAGGGAGGGAGGGAGGGAGGAGGGAGGGAGGGAGGGAGGGAAGGAAGGAAGGAAGGAAGGAAGGAAGGAAGGAAGGGAAGGAAGGAAGGAAGGAAGGAAGGAAGGAAGGAAGGAAGGAAGGAAGGAAGGAAGGAAGGAAGGAAGGAAGGAGAGACAAAGAAAGGAAGAAAGAAAGACAGACAGACAGAAAGAAAGAAAGGAAGAAAGGAAGAAAAGAATGAATAAAGACCATTAGCTGTGTCTAAAAGTACTAGTTGCTTCACATTCTTGCCACTCTTAGTATCTGGTATTTAAGCCACTCTCATAGGATTATAATCATGTTGTAATTTTATGCTAAACTTTCATAATGACCAATGATACTAAAAAAAAAAAGAGTGACTTCTGAGCACAAAATGGATTAGCTCCTGAGTACTACTGGGTATGGTTCAAACATACACCCTTCCCCCACCAAAGAGATGAATAAATAACATTATAAATAGGGGCCAGAGTGATAACCCAGCAGGTAGAGCTTGCCTTGCACACAGCCAACCAGGGTTTGATTCCCGACCATCATCCCATATGGTCCCTGAGCACCGCCAGGAATAATTCCTGAGTGCAGAGTCGGGAGTTACCCCTGAGCATGGCTGAGTGGACCCAAAAAGCACACACACAAGAAAAAAAAAAACCATTATAAATAAGCTTGATAAAGTAAGAACCAGATGCCACCTATGGTTACTTAGGTGAATCTATTCAGGAAACCAAGTCATTTATGAGCCATTTCGGGTATGAAGTGAATTTCAGGGTCTACCTTAGGGTCAGGTTTAAGGAACAACTAAGGCCTAGAGGCAGAATAAGAGGAGGGAGAGACCGCCACAGAAACACGAGCAAGGAATCTGGACTACTGGGAGATGTGCCGTTTAAGCAAAAACCCCAAGCTCCCAATTATCTTGGAAGTTTCATAAAGGAGATGGAAACTGACAGATTCCATTCCAAAAGCAGTTCCCTGTCCAAAGAGAACAAAACGGTGCCCTCTGATCCCACCCATTTGGTGACGCTTCCTGCCAGCTTCTGCATTTGCAGGACCACATTGTCATACCAAATTACAAACACCAAAAATTATGAACAGAGAATGTTCTTGGGATGCAGACAGAGGCGTGACTTGAGAGCAAATGGGGCCAAGTGTTTGTTTTCAGGCTCAAAGCACACTTCAGTCAGAGCTGACAGCGGAGGAAACGACACTCTGCTCTGAGATCCCGGGGCCGAGCGGATAAAACCTGGCACTGCCAAGGTCTGACACTTCAGGACATATTCTTGTAGGGTCTTAGCTCACAGCAAATGGGGATTTTTTTTTTTTTTAGGCTGTGTTTGTTGTAAGAATGAAGAGGCTGAAGCCGGAGAGATGATATAGGCGCTAAGTCGCTTGCCCGCATGGAGCTAACCCTGGCTCAATGTCTGCGGCACACATCGACCCCAAACACTGCTAGGAGTGACTGGGCACAGGGCCGGGGATAGCTCCTGAGCACTGCTGGATGTGGCCCAATCTGCCCCCCCACCCACCCAAACCTCAAGAGAACGAAGTAGTCGTGGAAAGAGGGATTTAGAATGACAAAACATGGTCTGAAACAGTGTCTGCTTTATTTATTTGTTTGTTTATTTATTTGTTTATTTATTTTTTGCTTTTTTGGGTCACACCCGGCAACGCTCAGGGGTTACTCCTGGCTCTGAACTCAGGGAATTACTCCTGGCGGTGCTCGGGACCATATGGGATGCCAGGGATCGAACCTGGACCAGCACAGGCTGGCCACGTGCAAGGCAAACGCCCTACCCGCTGGGCTATCGCCTCCGCCCCATACAGTGTCTGCTTTAAACACTAGTTCTCTTCCCTGCACTAGTGTAAAGTTACCACAGATTTAAATTAAGCACCTGAATTCAGGGCTACTAGTTAACAAGTAGAAATATTAATATTTCAGGTCTCTCTCTCCCACCCCCTACCCCAGTTCCATCCCCGGCACCCCTATATGGTCCTCGGAGTTCACCAGTAATGATCCCTGTGTACAGAGCCAGGAGTAAGCCCTGAGCACTGCTAGATGTGGCCCCAAAACCAAAAATTTTTTTTAAAGAAAGAAAAAAGGTTAAATATATTATGTATTACATACATATCCTTCCAGACCTAATAACTCTTATTTCTGATATATGTATCAGACATATTTGTATACCCAATATATTTCTAAATAGAAGAAATGATGCATACTTAGGTTTCTTTAAGAACCATAAGAGAAATAATGGGAAAATATGAATATTCCACAATGAAGAGTGAGGCTACACTCCATGGCATAACCAATTGGTGCTGCAGAGCCTCAAGTGAGCACAAGGCTCTCTATGCAATGACTCCCAAGGAATAACAAGTAGCTATTGAGCAGATCACGCTCATAAAAATAGTAATAATAATTACAAAAAGTACAGAAACACTGTATGAAGAAACCGTGCCCAAAGACACAGGGTGTAAAGGGCTACACAGGTGCGGTCAGTGCTCTAGAACACAGGAGACACAGGCCCAGCTTCCTCATGAATCAAACACAAGGAGGAAACCAGCAAGTTTAGAAGGAAGCACTCACTGGCTTAGCGGGCTTTAAGACTTAGAGCTTATTCCCAAGATGCACGAATGGCAGGACACCCACAGTGACCAGCAGATTCAACCCCTATCACGGTCCTGAGTGCTGGGGCTGCCGTGCAAGAGAAGGGCACCGACCCTGTACTAGCTCTCCGGCCCCATTAGAAAACATTTAAAGAAAAAAAAGATAGTACATTTATAATTATGTGCGTACAGATGCAGTATATCTCTGCAAAGAAACACAGTAAACATATAACACTGCTTTCCTCTAGAAAGAAAATGCTCAAAAGATTTTTAGTAGAAAGTTTTTTTTTTTTTTTTTTTTTTTTTTTTTTTTTCGAGGCTCGGGGGGTGGGTTCTTCGTTTTCTCCAGCCATTAAAAATACATTTTCCTTGGTGGGGGGGGGGGATGGGGGGGGGGGAACCCAACGCGCCCGGGCGGGGAAGGGGAACGACAAACCCAAAAACCCCCCCCCCCCCCCCCCCCAAGGAGACTATTTCTTGAATGCTCTTACTTTATTTTCCTGTGACAAAAGGGCCCTCCCAAGCACTGCTGTAGGGGCCTGGGCTTCTCCCCCACCAGGCGTGTGGGTTCAGTGCAGTGCTGGGTTCCATGCGCCCTGTGTTGCTCAGGGAATTCTAGGGCCATACTGGGAAGTCCCTGAAGGATGATTGTCCCTTTTTGGGTGGTGGTGGAGGGGGTGTTCAGGAATTGAACACCCTTAGGCCGACCCGGGCTTGATCCCTGACATCCCATATGGTCCCCCAACCACCACCAGGGGGTAATTTCTGAGTGCAGAGCCAGGAGTTACCCCGAGCATCACCAGGTATGACCTCAAACGGCTAAATAAATAGATAGATAAATAAATGGCCAAATAAATAAATAAATAAATAAATAAATAAATAAATAAATAAATGAATAGATAAATAAATAAGTAAATAATAGATTCGAGGGCTGGGAGCCGCTCAGATTGAAGGGTATGCTCTGCACTCCCGAGCACTGCCGTGACTGCTACTCAAGCACTGAGCTGGGAGGGGCCCCCAAACACTGCTGGCTGTGAACCCCAAACAACAACCAGAAAAGCAGATTTTACAATAAAAAAGGGTATCACCTCTTGGTCATCTTTAACAGTGCTCAGTAGACACCATTGAAGTATTTTTTGTGTGAGAGAGAGAAAAAAAAAATTTGGCCTTATTTGCAACCCACTGAGTTTATTTACACAATCCCAATGCAAGGGCAGAACTGAAAACATTCTTGAATTTCTTTCCCTGGGAACACTTAACCTTCACTTACAACTTTGTGCTACTTAATACCAAGCCAGATTTCAGAGCGTTAAAAGTAAACGCTACCGAAGTGTATTTCCCTCCCAGAGAGAGTATCAGGCATCTTGGTCAATGCAATCCTGCCACCAGTGGGGCCAGGCATTCTACTGCTCACTGGGAGTGAGCCAGAGGAAATCAAGAAACTTGACATTTTGGGGAGACAGAGATAAACTCTGTAAATGGAGACGACAGAACCAGGCGTGAGCCTTGGGAACACTCCAGGGAGAACACAATTGTCATTTATCAGTCCCACTGATGGTTTCCAACACCTGACTTGCAGAAGAGCCGACGCGTTCGTGGGCATAATTGTACCGGAGTACAGAAACTGATTTGGTAAGTTAAGTGTCTGTAAGCTCGCCAAGAGAAAAAAAAGTCTTTTGTTATGGAGGTTATGTAGTTCCACCCTCCACTGCGGGTAACGTGCAGTAGGAGGAAAGAGAAGGTGCCAAGGGCCACCCACCTTGGTTCTTGTCATCTGGGTCAGGGTCTGGTTTCAGTCTTTTCACACAGTTGCTGCTCTCTGAGCTGTAACAGAAAATAAGGCGACATTAGTTGCCATCCAACCTTGGGGCTCAGGGCTTTGGGGACCAGGAGCTCTAAAGAGTCACCTGGGTGGGGCCGGAGTGATAGCCCAGCAGGTAGGGTGTTTGCCTTGCACACAGCCGGCCTGCGCCGCCCTGGGTTCGATCCCGGCATCCCATATGGTCCCCTGAGCACCGCCAGGAGTAATTCCTGAGCGCAGAGCCAGGAGTAACCCCTGAGCATTGCCAGGTGTGACCCAAAAAGAAAAGCAAAAAAAAAAAAAAAAAAAGAGTCACCTGGGCAACCTCAAGGAGTGGGGGGTGAACTGAACTGGATTCTGGACTCTTGATTCTCGACTCCAAATTCCTTTCCATGAAGCGGACTCTCCCCTGGCCTTGTAAAGGGGAGACGTGTTGCATCCCAGGCACCACCTGAGCGTCGGGTTCTTTGAGATCCTTATCACTCCCTTTGGTTACAACAGTAGATAGGCTTCAAGAATAACCAACCACGCTCACCAACGACAAAAAATCTAGTTGTGGTTCCGGTAAGGTGGTGTTTGCCTTGCACGCAGCCAACTGGGTTCGGTCCCCAGCATCCCATATGGTCCCCGAGTACCCCCAGGAGTAATTCCTGAATGCAGAGCCAAGGAGTAACCCCTGAGCACCACCAGGCAGGCGACACCCCTCAGAAAAAGACAAAAATAAATCTAGCTGTTATTAAAGACTTTAAATCTAAGTATTCTGCATTATGAAAAAAAAAAATTCAATTTATGGTGTTAAGCAGGACCAACTTATCCCATAAGGCCCTGGATAGTAGTGGCATTAAGGAAGATAGGATGATGGTAGCCAAAAGCTCTAAGTCTATATAATTTTGTAGAAAAGTGAAAATAGTCATTTACTTTGGGTTCTGCTAAGTATACCTGGTAAATTGCAAGGTTAGATAGATACTAAAAGATAAAATACATAAATCTAAGTTTAATCTTAGTTTTTTAAACAAAAAATACAAAGAAAAATATTCTAAGTAAAAAAAGGCAAATAAGAGTAGAAATTACAGCAAAGAGACATAGAGAACTACATCAGAAATTCTAACAAATCCAAATCTACAGCCAACTGATTTTTAAATCATCTATGAGACATACCTAAAAATGTCACAAAAGTAATAAACAAAAGAATCTAAACATCTAGAAAGAATAGCAAAGTGGGCCAGGGAGAGCACAGGACAGAACACGTGCCCAGAGCTGCAAGCTGTACCACAGAGCCGCCAGGTGGAGCCCAGGCACCGAGCCATCAGGCCCCCAAGCTTGAATTAGGTCCACGAGCCAAGGATCATTGGGAACTGTCCTTGGTCACCTCTGACCACTGCAGGGCAACCTGCAGCTCCGAACTCTCCGGATATTCTCTTTGCAATAAAATTTCTTTTTATTTTACTTGTTATTACTTTAATTGCTACTTGTTATTCCTTGGGAAAAAACAAATTCAGCAAATATTCTTTCTCAATGCTAAGAAAGTTATAAGCATTTGGTATATTAAAAGATAAATAAGGGCCAGAGCCCAGCAGGAAGGGCGTTTGCCTTGCACGCAGCCAACCCGGGTTCGATCCTAAACACAGAGACAGGAGTTAAGCCCTGGGCACTGCTGAATATGGCCTCCAAACCAAAACTAAATAAATAGTGCATTAGAGCTGTACGAATACATTGTTTCAGGCACAGACACCAATTCATGCATATATAAAATGAAATCATTTTTATAAGATTCAAAAACAAACAAGCTGCTATTCTGTCCATGATGTCTACACAGGCAGCCAAACCATACAAAACTAAACAGGCCCAAACTCCCAGAAGTAAAAGTAAACAAAGGTGAAAGAATGATAAATTGGATTTGGGAGTGGTGTGGAGACAGCGAGGCAGAGAAACAGGATGTGAAAGTACAGAGGCTCAGTCAAAAAACCACCCGACGGGATTGCAGGAGCTCTAATAGCCTCTTTCCTAACAGACACTCACACCAGGCAGCAGAATCATCTGTGGAATTTAAAGAATTAGGCTCTCCGGGCTCTTTGCAAACTTAGTGAATCAGAATCTGTGTCACGCTGCAACCTGTGATATGAACAAAGTCCCCAGTGATCCTAAGAAACCAGCGCTGGGTAGACTCGGAAATCCTGCCCCAGAAGGCTCATCTGTCACTTTGCTGCACAAAATAACAGCGATGCCGTTTCAATACCCAAGGAGGCTTACGCACATGTCAGCAACCATAAGCTAATGGAGAGGGCTTCTGGACAGTGATCCAAGGCCTACACCAGGGAGCCAGTTACCACAAGGACCTCCTTCCCAAGAGGTGGCTGACTGCCCACCCAGCGTGCCCTTCCTTGGTGTGGTTCAATAAAACCGACCCGCGTTCAAGTTCTGAAAAACAGTGGGCCAGGCATGTAAGCGTTTGTGAATACCTGCAAGGAATTCATGGCTCAAGGAAGCAGCCCTTCCCAGGCTACGGAACCTTCCTCCCTCCTGTGGCTACACCAGAATGACATTTCCACATGTGAGCAGCGCTCTCAGAACATCTGCTGTCAACGCTGAGCCAAACCACAGACGGCATGACTCCACGCCCTTAGGGACACACGGCCGCTTGCCAACCTCTCTATCGATTTGCCTAATAGAGTCGGCTGCACTCGAACTGGACTTCATTTCGCCTTTGGTATGGTCAGTCACATCCAAATGACCAGGCTGAATCACTGTGGAACCTTTTTTAGAATTTAGAGAGGGAGGAGCAAACAGAAAACAAAGAACGTTTTCAAACCTCTAGGCAGGGCTAAAGTGACACAGTGCCAGGGAGCAGGGCACTTGCCTGGCAGGTGACTGACCCCACTTCAAATCTCAGCACCCGCATACGGTGCCCCCACCACACACACACCCAAGCCCCACAAGGAGCAACTCCTGAGTATGGAGCCAGGAATAAGCCCTGGGCACAGCCAGGCATGGCCCCAAAACAAACATCACATTGCTCGACAGAGCCCGGCCGGGGCTGTGACCTGTCCCACTGCCCCGGCTCCCAGGTGACAGTGCTCTTGAGCAGCCACGGGCCCAGCGAGGACACTGACCACCTTGCCAGTCTGACAAAGCCTAGTCCCTCTCCATCAGCAACAGGACCATTACCTCCTAACTGCCCCCCCACCCTTTTATTTTTTTTTTTTGGGAGGGGTCATACCAGGGAATGCTCAGGCATTATTCCTGGTGGTGCTGGGGATCAGATGGGATATTGAGGACTGAACCCAGGTCGGCCTCATGCAAGGCAAACACCCTCCCCACTGTGCTGTCTCTCTGGCCGCTGCCCCCACCCCCTTGAAGCAGAGTGGCACGCTCGTCTTCCCTGCTCGCTACACCTCAGACAAATCCTCCCCCGTGGGATATTCGTCTTGTAAGCCCAGGGAAGGAGACGCTCAGAACCTGACTTCGTTCCTCTGCACCTCTGGGCAAAGGTTTTCGGCCGCATCCGTGAAACGGCTATCGCAGTACCGCGTCCTCGGCACATCTGCTGAGGAAAGACAGTCATGCGCAGAGAGCACTCAGCACAGACCCGACGACCGAGAGACGAGGTCAAAGGTGACAACAGACACCAGGTCTGGACGGGAGAGTGCAGTCAGGCAACCAAAGGGACTTTTCCGAGCCTGCTGCCGCTAACGTTCTGCTCTAACTACGCTGAAGTCAGCATTTCAGGCGCGCACAGTGAAGCAGGCGGGTGACGGTTTGTGGGGACTGGCTGACCTCTTATGCTTCACGGCACCCGCCAACAGCTTTGCCTGGGAGAATTTATTCTTGGTGTCGATGGGTTTCACGGCGAGTTTCTTCTCTGCTTCCCTTCTTGCTTTCTGGAGCGATTCCAACTTTATTGAGATTACTGTGAGTTACAGGTTAAGGGTCAAACTTGGCAAAAAAAGGACAAGCGCTGGCAGGACAATAATCAAAGGAAGACAAATATAACTCACCAGACTTCTAGTCTGTTAACCCGCATTCTTCTACAATGCAATGCTCAGGTTTCCAATACCGGCCCGAAGCTAATACCAGTTCACAGGCAAAAGAAACAAATAACGATGGGAAACTACTGGTTTAGGGGTTTAGGCTACTTATAAAAAACATCTCTAGAGGATTTAAATAGAAATACGGGGTGACCATGAAAGGCGGCAAATCAAGATCAAAATAATATTATGTTCCCTCTTCTCAGTCTTTTTTTTTTTTTTTTTTTTTGCTTTTTTGGGTCACACCTGGCAATGCTCAGGGGTTACTCCTGGCTCTGCACTCAGGAATTACTCCTGGCAGTGCTCGGGAGACCATATGGGATGCCGGGGATCGAACCCGGGTCAGCACGGGCCAGCCGTGTGCAAGGCAAACCCCCTACCCGCTGGACTATTGCTCCGGCCCCCTCTTCTGATTCTTAAGGGGAACCTGAGTACAGCCAGAAAACCTACTATTACCAAATAGATATATCTAGCTTGAGAGGAGAAAAGAAAAAAAACCTCTCAGTGAATAAAATACAATAGGAGAAAAAGGGTGGTTTCCCCTAAAGATATAAACATTTTGCAGAGTACTTTCTTTTTTCTTCTTGGTGTCTGGGCCACACCAGGGGCTGATCAGGACTTACTCCTGGCTCTGCATTCAGAGGAAAATGTGTCAGGTGCTGGGGACTGAACCCAGGTCAGTCGCAAGAAAGGCAAAGGTCTTACCCACTGCACTATCTTCTCTGGCCCCTGTAGAATGTTCTTTTGTTGTTTTTTGGTTTTCGGCCCACAATGGTGCTGCTAAGGGCTTACTCCTGGCTCTGAGCTCAGGGATCGCTCCTGGTGAGGCTCCGGGAACCAAACCTCCTGGTTTGGATCACACCAGGGATCAAATCCACTGCAAAGCTGCGTGCCGGGCAAGTACCCTACCCAGGGTACCATATCCCCAGCCCCACAGAATGTTCTTGTTAACTGTTAGTGGCATTCAACTTAAGCTATCACAGAGGACCCTTATTCCATTGATGAAAAAGTAACATCAGAATCATTCTAAGTCTTGTTACAAAAAGAGTTCCTCCTCTATACCAAACTATTAAATATCTAGAGGTCCAGAAACACATTCTAACACTCTCCCAAAGTGATTTTAAAGAGACACCCCTGTCAGAACATTCCAACACAACAGAGAGCTGTTTTCAAAATCATGACCAGTTCTGGACCAGACAGACAGCAGAGGGGTCAAGACACATGATACATATGTGACCAACAACTATTACAACTCCAGTTCTGCCAGAGCACAACCAGGTATGGCCCCCAAAGCAAATAAAAGCACAGTTTTTGTAATGTTGCAATGTTACTTTTTCCATGCATGATATACCTGGCTTTGCTCTCTCCACCAGTAGCAAGCCCAATCCAACCTTTCTTCTTGCACATTCCCTCTTACAACTTCTTGGGAAATAGTATTTGGACATGTTACAATTCTCTATTTAAGATGCAATTATTCTGTACCAGAACAATAGTGACATCTAGTGCCCAGAAATTGTAAAAACATGTATTACTGGCTCCCCCAGGTTGGGGCTAACAAAGTAAACACATATAATTGGCTCCCCCAAGCTTGGGGACGCTAATAGTCTGGGCTATTTATGTCTCTAAACACGGGGGAAAGAACTGGGTCTCAGAAATGAGAAACAAATGGGGGTGGTAGGGAACTTTTTGGACCACAACCAGTAGACTCAGGGCTAACTCCTGACTCTGCTCAGGAATCACTTCTGGCAGTCTGGGGATGAAACCAGGGTCAGTCACGTGCAAGGGAATGCCCTACCTACTATACTATCTCTTAGGCCAGAAATAAGGAAATTAATCTTCAGACACTAATTCTGTCTTTACATGCACCTTAATATTTGTCCTTATGCCTTCAGTCTGTGCACCTAAACATTTGTAGTATTCAGAGGGAATAACACGTATCAGTCAGTACTTTCCTAAGTTTCTCCAATTAATACTGAGATCATGGAAATAAACATTGAATCACATGCAAACCATAAACAATTTTTACCCTTAAGTCTCTCTTCCCCTAAAACACTTCAAATACAGATGTTAAAACTCCTAAGGAATTCACTAAATGAGCCATTTTTTTACAATCACATAGTTTTTAACACACATAATACTTCTGAATACCTGTTTGAACTGAAAGGAAACAAAAGACCCGTTGTTTATAGGGTACAAACCACAGCCTATTTGCATTCATAAGTATCACATTTAAAATGTTATTGTAATGTAGCACAGCAGTAAAAGCCAAGAACCAGCTAATCTGGAGCTTCAATAAACAGATGTCTGGGGCCAGAGCAATAGTCCAGAGGGTAGGGCATTTGCCTTGCATGCGGCCAATCTGGGTTGGATCCCCAGCATCCCATATGGTCCCCGAGCACCGACAGGAGTAATTCCTGAGTGCAGAGCCAGGGAGTAACCCCTGAGCATTGCTGGGTACGACCCAAAAAATAAAAACAAAAACAAAAAAACACCAAAAACAGATGTCCAATCCTTGTACTCCTATCTCAAGCGGTCTCTGGCTCCAGGTGTGCTCGGATTAGCGCATTATACACCAGCAGGTCGGAAGACCTATTTTTCTTTAGATTTTTCAGCTGGTCAGAACTTTCCAAGTTTCTGATATAAGCCAACAGCCTCCCAGTGTTCCTCTTCCATACCGTACTATCATGTTACAGTACAGAAAAAAAAGCTCCTTTTGTCTCTCAAGGCTGCCCCTTCATTCCTTCCTTTGAACTTAAAACCCATGAGCACTCCGATCACGTTCCAACATTTCTCCCCAGCATGTTGTTTATAAGTCTTACTTATCTACCAGACTGCCAGATTAAATCTGGAAATCAAGACAGACTCCAGTGAGATGTGTGGTTCCTGCATTTCCTTGGAGGAACCAGCCCAGTATCTGAATTAATAAATGCATATGCCTGCCCTTCTTTGCGAAACATTAACACACAATATTACCGTGGGGGCTGCCAGGGAGAGAGCAGGAGAGGGGAGGCTCAGACGAGTCGGCTTGCATCCCTACGTCCTATCAACTCAAATCCTTAATGTTAGGCAGAGTTGGGAACGAAAGCCAGTCTGTTTTTTTTTAAATGAAGCAAGATAATTTTTTTTTGAACGAAACTTACTTAGAAAGATGCAAATGGGGGGGGTGTGTGTGGAGTTGGCTGATGGCCTTCCATGCAGCTGACCCAGGTGCAAACCCTGGCATCCCTCATGGTCCCTGGTCCCCAGGCCCACCTGAGCACGATTGGATGTGGTCAAAAAAAAGACAAAAAAAGATGGGGGAAGGAAAGAAGTGTTTAAGGGAGAACACAAACCTGAAAGAGCAAGGAAACAGCAAGAAAAGAGACTTAGAAGCTATTAAGAACAGGTTTTGCTTCTTGCCTGCCCCCCTGCAACCTCCCCTCTCAGAAGCCGGAAAACCTCACACAACATAACCACAGTCATCCTGCGGGTCCGGACTCCACAGCTGGACACAGCCTGACCCAAGAGAGAGGCCGAATTCAAGTCCAGGTATGCAAGACTCACTGACCACGCCAACCAGGTTTTTTTTAGGGAGCTGAAGCTGGGGCCGCCTCCCCCACTTCCGCTCCCTCCACAAAACCTGGCGGCCCGCCCAGAACTGCTGCTAAGGCTCCCGGCCTGACACCAGGTATTCAGGTGCAGGGCGGAGTCTCTGCCTGTGCTAAGCTGATTGGGTGGCTTGGATTCGGGGCAGGTTTTGCTCCCTTGCCTCCCCCCCCCCCCCCACACACACACACCGGACTCTCAGAGGCCAGAAAACCTCGCACAACACAACCAGTCATCCTCAAGGTCCAGACTCCACAGCTGGACACAGCCCAATCCCCATGGTGTGCGGGCGCCTGTGTGATGTCTCAAAACCTGGTATATCACAAATGTGTGGGAATCAGAGGTTAGGTAAGAAAGAGAAGGGAACAGTGTGCTGATAATAGTTGAAAATTATAATACCAGCGAGAACTGAGCATTGCATATAAGCAAAAAAGATACACATGATAACCTCTAAATGTATATTAAAATCCACAATGTGTAAGAAAAGGAAGCAAGCAAGAAGCGCGGCGCAGGCTAGGGAGGGGAGAGGGAAGTGGGGACATTGGTAATGGGAAAGGGAACTGGTGGAGGGATGGGTGATGGAACACTGTAAGACCGAAACTCAAGGATGAACATCTTTGTAATTATATATCTCATGGTAGTATAAAAATATTAATTAATAAATAAAAGAAACAAGAACCATGTTCAACGGAAAACACGGGCTTGAAGAGCTGAGAGCCTGACTTTCATAACCGCCTTAAGAGCAGGTTTTGTGAAATCATGCTGTCACCTTATCTCAATTATCGTCAGTTACATCACCTTTAATTATTTTTGTTTGTTTGGAGGCACACTGGTAGTACACAGAGCTTACTCCTAGTTCTGTCCTCAGGGATCACTCCTGGTGGGCTTGGAGGATCACATGGAAGTCAAGGATTGAATCCAGGTCAGCCACATGCAAGGCATATGTCCTACCCTCTCTACTAGTGCTTCGCCCCACGTCACCTTAATTTCACCTAAACCAAATCCCTGGATTCTATCTACATTTTCTCTCATGACTAGATGTGTGTGTTTGGTTTTTGTTTTTTTGCTTTTTTGGGTCACACCCAGCAATGCTCAGGGGTGACTCGTGCTCTGCACTCAGGAACGGGGGACCATATGGGATGCCGGGGATTGAGCCCAGGTAGGCCGTATGCAAGGTAAACTCCGTATGCGCTGTGCGGTCCCTCAGGCCCCTCATGTGTGTATTTATATGTGTATGTGGTGCCATGGCTCAAACCCAGAGCTTCACACATATAAGGGAAGTGCTTTAATGCCTATGGGTCTCTTCTTAGAGAACAATCAAGGGGGAATATAAAGTCCCCACTATGAGACTATGAACTATGCATCTGAGTCCCTGCATCTGGGGAACACAGTCAGCTCCTCCAGAAAGCACTGGACAAGACTGGCCACAGGAAAACCACCTCCAAGTTCAGGATACTTTCCCTGCCAGCTAAATCCAAATGACTATAATGGGACCCAGTGTTGTCCTCTGCAGGGGAAAGACACAAAGTTTGGCAAACCACACCAGCAAACGCATCAACATATCAACTTGAAATACTCAAGATCATCCTTGAAGGACAAAAAGCTAGTGACTATATTCATATCTCCTATGAGTAATATAATATTTATTCACTCACATATATAAGTAATTTGTTTATTGACATATATACCAAGAACTTGCTGTATCAAGCACTGTAGTAAGGAAATCGTGATGACCAAGTCCTTGTTCTTACGGAGTTTACATTCCAACAGTGAGTAAACAAAGACATTTCAGGTAGTTAAGATGTGCTACAAAAATGACACTCCAGGAGCCAAACAGTAAGTACAGTGGGTGGGGTGCTTCCCTTGCACATGGCTGACCCAGGTTCAATCCGCAGCTCCACAGAGGGTCCCTAATCTCTGTTGGAAATGATTTTTGAGTACAGAGAAAAGGGCAAACCTTGGGGCCAGAGAGATAGTACAATGGGTAAGGCATTTGCCCTGCACGAGGCCTACCCAGGTTCAATCACTGGCATCCTATATGGTACATTGAGCCCAGCAAGAGTGATCCCTGAACATGGAGTAAGTGATACCTAAGTCCTTGAACCAGGTGTGGCTCCCCAAAGTCCCCAAACAAAAACAGTGAAGAATAAGCCTTGAGCAAACTCAGATGTGGCCCCCAAAAAGTAAAATTAAAAGAGAGCCAGACAGAAGTCACTCTAGATAGTGACAGGGTGAACATAATTTTAAGTGAGGTGAATAGGTATCAACGAGGAGAGATCTGAGCTGAGCACTGAGTGTCATAATATGCCAGTCTTGCACAGTCTTGGCAGAGGCTGAAGTAAGGGACTTACCTTGCCCAGTGCTGAATCCAAGCACTGCCAAGAGTGAGCCCTAAGCACCACAAGGTGTGGTCAAACCGAACAGAGCCTCTGAGGCAGACCATTCCAGGCAAACAAATCTGAATAGCTTGAGATGGAATCACAAGCTCACCGGAGAGGTACAGAAGGAAATCCAGCAGGCCTGAGTTCTTTGAACTCAAGGAAGGGGGAGCCCAGAATGCAACTGCAACTCCAGACTAACTCGTGCAGAGGTTGAGATTTAGGGAGCCCGGGAAAGACTGCAGACTTCAGATTAAAGTGACCGGAAACTCCAGGTGTTTCAAAGAGAGGAGTGACACCATCCTAACATGTTTCTTAGTTTCCCTGGACTGTTACCTGCAGCACGGGCTGCTGGCGACTGCCAAAGCAGAGGCAGCTTAGGTGGTCCCTAGTTCCTCAGAGAATCTACAGCAGTGCAGAAGTGAAAGGCAGAAATACACAACCAGGACATTCTGGAGGTCCTGGCACCAGATGATTTAGGAGTACCAGGTACTGAAAGTGGAAAATTG
The DNA here is from genome assembly GCA_021461705.1 of Cryptotis parvus. Classification (NCBI taxonomy): domain Eukaryota; kingdom Metazoa; phylum Chordata; class Mammalia; order Eulipotyphla; family Soricidae; genus Cryptotis; species Cryptotis parvus. The sequence continues at coordinate 66,486 of JAJIBD010008083.1, forward strand.
GAGAAAGGAAATTTATGGTGTGTGTATGGGGGGGTGGAGAGATGCTGTATGGGTGGAGGAAGGCAGAGAACTGAAAATTCTGATTCAGCCAAGTTGTACTTGAGATACCTATTAAAAAAAAAAAAAAAACGGTGGATGCCAAAAGGGCAGAATACAGCTACCACAGTCATCTCTCTGTCTTTCCCTTCTTTATGGTGAAGGACAGACTAAGCCATACCTACAGGGAAGATCTTACCAAAGACAGGAAGTCATTTCTGTTTGAAACTCAGAAGTCAGGACCTGGGATATACTGTAAGTCTGAACTCAGTGTGAAGAGTCTGCCTTGCACAAGACTGATCCCATATTTATCTCCGGCACCAAATATAGTCTCTCAACGAGAACAGACCCTGAGCGCTGCCAGGAATGACCCCAAACCACTTCTCTTCCCCCACAGTCAAAAAGGAACAGGGCCGGGAGAAGTCAGTTCCATCTCCACACTGCCGTGTGTGACTCCCAGTGCTGCCCAGGGCAGTTCCTGGCATCAGAACTACAATCCCCAACACCACAACAAAAATAAAACTCAGACTTCGGTTTTCCCCTGGGTGAGGCTGCCTGCATCACCCATCTGCCTATGAGTCTAAATGAACAAGTCAAGAGCCCCTGGTTCTGGGGCCGGAGTGATAGCACAGCGGGTAGGGTATTTGCCTTGCACGCGGCCGACCCGGGTTCGATCCTTGGCATTCCATGTGGTCCACCCGAGCACCACCAGGAGTAATTCCTGAGTGAAGAGCCAGGAGTAACCCCTGAGCATTGCCGGTTGTGACCCAAAAAAGCAAAAAAAAAAAAAAAAAAAAACCCCTGGTTCAGACTAGCACGATTCAGGCCTTCAGTTAATCATGAATAATCTAGACTTTGAATGTAACAGACTGCCCGGGAACTGCCAATAATTCAGTACACAGGAATATGGTTAATTAGCAGGGAACTTTGAAGCCAAAGACTTTCATTCTATTTATGAAGATGCTTAAATCTACACATATTGATAAGAAAATTCACACCTCAGTTTCAATTTAAAATGCAAAAGAGGGGCCGGAGTGACAGTACAGCAGGTAGGGTATTTGCCTTGCATGTGGCTGACTCGGGTTCAATCCCTGGCATCCCATATGGTTCCCTGAGCACTGCCAAGAGTAATTCCTAAGTGCAGAGCCAGGAGTATCCCTTGAGCATTGCCGGATGTGGTCCAAAAAGCAAAAAAATGAGAGAGAGCAAAGGATAGAGCCAGAAAGCTAGTACAAGGGTAGAGGTACTTGCTTTGCATATGGTTGCCCACTTGAGTTTGAGGTCAGACGGCCCGTATGGTTCCCTGAGCATTACTCCAAGTAATTCCTAAATGCAGAGCCAGGCGTTCAGCCCTGAGCTCTGCCAGGTGGGTCCCAAGCAAAACAAAAAGTAGACATATAAAACGCAAAGGATATTCTGTATTCTTTCAGTTCTTTCAGTTCTTCGTCTCTCCGTTGTTTTTCTATTAGCTCCTGCTGCCGGAAACCTCATCAAGGAAGTTGGTCTCATCTTCATCCAACCCTCTGACCATGTTTTCTGAGGATATAAACAAGGAACACTTAAGGGGGAGGGAAACAGTGTGAAAAAAAAGTCTCTCTCTTTTATTTTTTTTTAATATACAGTGAATTCTTCAGAGAGTTAGAAGAAAGAACTTATAAACACCATGGATCTTGGACAGATAACATGGCATAAAATCAAAGCATTTCTTCCATTACTAGATATTAGCACAGAATTAAAATGGGTACTTGGAGCTCTAAACAAAACGTTGAATGTGGTCTAGAAGGCAGAATTGGGTCTCCTTTCCACCAAATGAGCATCCGGAGGCTAGACACTCCAAGACAAGTCCATGGCTTATTAGAAAAAGTACTGCATGGGGCAAAAAGGCACACACAAAAAAAAGGCACTAGAAGGAAAGTGGATGCCGAAGGTAAGGTACTTGTCTTGCATACAGCTGATCCTGGTTCGGAACCCTGGCGCCATATATGGTCCCCCTGTCAGGTGTCACTCCGGAGCTGAGTCAGAAGCAGCCCTGAGTCCTGCTGGGTGTGGCCCCCCAAACCAAACCAAAGTAAAAAAATAAAAAGGCACCACAGCGCCAGGGAGCTGGTTCATGTGGGAACTCTGGGGGTCAGTCCCTGGCACCACATGGTTTCCCAAACACCTCTGCAAGTAATCCCAAACACAAAGCCAGGGGCCAAGAGGAGGCCTAGAGCACTGCAGGTGTGGCCCAAAAACAAGAGGCAAGCAAGGAAAGGTACCTTGGGGTGGATAGTACAGCGGGTAGGGCATTTCATTTGCCTTACATGCAGCTGGCTATGTTCAATCTCCGACATCCCATATGATCCCTGAGCACCAGACTGATCCTGAGTGAAGAGCCAGGGAGTAACCCCTGGATCATCACTGGATGTAACCCCAAACAAAAAGAAAGGAAAGAAGGATGGAAGGGGCAGCGGTCCACGTTCTGAAACTTACTGAATTTGAACTGCTCCTCATATTCTTGCTGCTTCCTGTCTTTCTGCTCCTGGAGTCTTTCGTAAAGAGACCGAGGGTCATAAGCCTCCTCTGGACATTCTGCAAGGAGGAGGCAAGAGAGAAAGAGCGGGCAAAAAGACAGACTTTAGGATTCTTTCAAAGTATTTGGGAACGACAAAGAGCTTTCATGATGAAACTGGTGCATGATCTCAGGGCCAAGACAGTGAAATAGTTCCATTCCTGTGGACTTCAGCAGACAGGTCAGTTAATGCTAAGGGCCTGTGTCAATTGGGTGCAGGGCCCGAGGCTGTCCACTGAACCAGAGGCCAGCCAAGTCCTACACAGCATCAGCATTCTCAGCCACTTGGCTCCTAGACCCACTAGCCGGCTGGTGCTCCTGGAGGACAGTGGAAGAGCAGAAAAAGGCAAGGATGGGAGTGCCCGGCTCCTATTGGGCTCTGAGACCCGCCACGACCACCTTCACGCCTTAGTACCTAGGCTCCTCCACTCTGGAGTGAAGCCGTCAGTACCTGCATGCAGGACTGGTGCGAGGAGCAAAGACCCTTAAGTAGGACGCCAAACCATAAGCCCAGAGACCTTTCGGGTCCTCCGGTTTCGGACCTTCTCCCATTCCTCTTGCCTCCGCTTGCGCCGCTCATCTAGTTCCGCCTCCGACACAAACCTCTTTTTGATAACAAGATTGCCGTCATCCCCTCCATCCATAATGGAACAGGAAAGCTACAAAACAGACATAAACTGCAATTAAAATTCTAATGAGCAGGGGCCGGAATGATAGTCTAGCAGGCAGGGCGTTTGCCTTGCACGCGGCCCAGCAGGGTTCAATTTCTGGCATCCCATATGGTCCCCGAGCACTGCCAGGACTCATTCCTGAGTTCAGAACCAGAAGTAACCCCTGGGCATTGCTGGGGATGACCCAAAAAGAAAAAAAAAATTCTAATGAGCAGATTGAGCAACCCATAGGTCGGACCCAGTGGTCCCCAGCACCCCAAAGGTCTCACCCTGTGGTTAGACTGAACCACACACTGCCCCCAAATCCCTCCGACCTTGAACCGAGGGTTGCACAGTTGGACGTGTGGGCCGGCCAAGGGTAAAAGCATGTGGCTACATTTCCCAAAACCTATCAACAGCTTTATTAGCATGTTCTCAACAAAGTCAGCAAGAGGGCCTCAGGTAATTTTTTTTCTTATATGTTGTTTCCATCACAAATTTTGCACTATTCTCTGTCCTCATAATCTGAAAGTGTTTTATTTTCTGGTGGGGGGGAGGCTTTGAGCCACATCCTGTTGTGCCTCACCTCCCTTATCTCTGGGGCCCTCCAGGGCTGACACTTGAAATTCCTGTTGTCGGGGCACTGCACGACCTTGAGTTCCTATTTTTTATTTCCAAGTAGGCTCAGAACGGAGCTGGTCATTTCTAAGGGTTCTGAGGATTTGAAGTCTAGACTGTACCAGGAGGAAGCAATGCACCTGAAGGCATACAGACCAGGAATAAAACGAGTCTAGGATTAGCTCTTCCGGCTTCCAGCTTCTCCAGCTCCTTCCCCACCTTCCTCCCTAAACTCCGTCAGCCTTTAGAGGTCTCAGGCTCCTGCAAGGCCCAAGAGAAGCTTGGGTCCTTCTCTTCCTAGCCCTACAAAGACCTCCATTGCTTTAGGCCTATCTTGATACAGAGGCTCCCAATTCCAAATCCATATATTCCTATCAGAACTTTTCTTAAAGAGGACAGGAGATAAAATAAAGCCCAGGAAGTATGCGTTACTCCATCCACACTGAACACTGCTGCTGCTCCTTTGTTGGTGACTTGGCTTTGGAAAGAACCATACAGCATGAAGTCTACTCAAACAGGCTGGGCTACTTTGCAGAATTACAGCCCGACAAGGAAGTACATATTCTGTGCAACCTGACAACCTGTATATCAACTCAGATCTCATTTCAGATGACCCCAAATGACAAAGTTATCAAGTCTCTTCTGCTGGCACGAAAAGAAATACCTACCATTGACTGAGCTCTTAGGATTTTTTATGAATCTCATTTATATTCATATTGACCCTGCAAGAAAATATTAGCTCTTAAATCAGTGTCCAAATTTTAAAGAAAAATTACCAAACTTCTAAAGACCTCAAACACTTCTAATATTCAAACAAATTAACCATTCAAAAACAAATAGCTCTTTACAGGTAAGAAACTGAGGGCTGGAGCAATAGCCCAGGGGGTAGGGCGTTTGCCTTGCAAGAGGCCAGCCTATGCTGGCCCAGGTTCGATCCCCGGCATCCCATATGGTCCCCTGAGCACTGCCAGGAGTAATTCCTGAGTGCAGAACCAGGAGTAACCCCTGAGCATCGCCGGGTGTGACCCAAAAAGGAAAAAAAAAGAAAAAGAAAAGAAACTGAGGCTCAGAGAAGTTATATCACTTGCTTGTCTAAGGTGATGAAAGTGGGGACCACTGGGCTGGAGCAATAGTAAAGTGGGCAGGGCACTTGCCTTGTATACTGCCATCTCGGGTTAGTTCCCCAGCATTCCGTAGGTCCCCAGCACTGCCAGGAGTGATTCCTGAATGCAGAGCCAGGAGTAACCCCTGAGCATTGCCAGGCATGAGCCAAAAAGAAAAAGAAAAAAAGGAAAAGAAAAAGAAAAGTGGGGACTAGTAGGGCCGAGAATGAGATCCGGCCAGCCAGGAAGTAATGTGCTGACCTGGGTTCAATCCCTGACATCCCACAAGGTTCCATGACGCCTGCCAGGAGTGCTCCCTGAGAACAGAGCCAGGAGTAACCCCCTGAGCACTGCTGGGTGTGCCCTGCCCCCAAAAAGGGGGGTTCAGACACGTTTAGCATTGCTTTGCCTTTTCTTTATTGTTTCTCTTCAGGTCACACTTAAAGTGCTTGGAACACCAGGCAGTGCTGGATGGACCCTCTGACCCCTGCAAGCAAAGCACACGGGGGCACCAAGAGCCGTAATCCCCAGCCCCTCTGTATTCCCTTATATAGTTACAGTGCTGAGACTGCTCAGGTGATATTCTTATTTAATCGTGACTAAAGTGGGGCCTGAGCGATAGCCCAGCGGGTAGGGTATTTGCCTTGCACGCGGCCGGCCTGTGCCGGCCCGGGTTCGATCCCGGCATCCCATATGGTCCCCGAGCTCCGCCAGGAGTAATTCCTGAGTGCAGAGCCAAGAGTAACCCCTGAGCATCGCCAGATGTGACGCAAAAAAAAAAAAAAAATCGTGACTAAAGTGACATTTTCATTTAATCACGGCTAAAACAGAAATCCAAACTTTACAAAGAGAGAGGTCAGGGCCAGAGCGGTATCACAGCGTGAAGGACGTTTGCCTTGCACATGGTTGACCTGGGTCTGATCCCCAGCATCCCATATGGTCCCCTGAGCACCGCCAAGGTGCAAAGCCAGGAGCAAACCCTGAACATCACCGGGTGTGACCCAAAAAGCCAATAAATAAATAAGGTAATTAATTAAAAAATAAGGAAGAGAGTGGTCTGCCGAGGGCCTCCGGCTGCTAGAACCTGGGGAAACAGAATCGGGGAATCTCTCGACAGGAGCTGCTGCTCCCACGTAACTGCCACTTCCTGGACACTTCTCATTTCCCATTACTCAATGTCTCCAGCTAGAGGCCTATTATAGAAACAAAACTGTTTAGTCTGTGCCAAAAAATTCCTCAAGATCTACAAAAAGGGCCTCTTGTGAAATAAGAATCAACATCTTTTCTGTTTTTTTCTGAGTGAATTCTTTAAGTGTTCCAGGGAGAGAAAACGTCAACTTGTGTAGGATGCTACGGGTGGGAAAGATGCCGTGAACCTCCAGCTTCCCCCTTGTTTCTGTTAGGTGCAGCAACTCATTCATCACCATTAATTTTCTGACTTCTTCCCCTGACCCTTATTTCCTGGTAAATAATTCGGAGTAAGAAGGGTCCTGATGAAGGTCCACCTAAAATGACTCTCCAGGGGCCGGAGCGATAGCCCAGCGGGTAGGGCGTTTGTCTTGCACGTGGCCAGCCTGTGCCGGCCTGGGGTTTGATCCCCGGCATCCCATATGGTCCCCGAGCACCGCCAGGAGTAGTTCCTGAGTGCAGAGCCAGGAGTAACCCCTGAGCATCGCTGGGTGTGACCCAAAAAGCAAAAATAAACAAACAATAAACAAACAAACAAACATAAAAATAAATAGGATAACTCTCCACCCAGCATCTAATCCAGACTTCTGAGGCCAGAGAGACAGCACAGCAGGTAGGACACTTGCCTGGCATGCAGCCAAACCAGGTTGAATCCCACACATCCCATATGGTCCCCTGAGTTCCGAAATCAGGAGTGATCCCTGAGTGCAGTAGAGTCAGGAGTAACACCTGAGTATCACCAGGTGTGACCCAGAAGCCAAAACAAATAAATAAACCTAGACTTTTATCCAAGCTCTATGTGAAAATTTCCAGACGTTTGGGGTAGGGAGTAAGGAGAGTAGATTCTCTAAGTGGGACATTTTCTTTGCCTGTGGCAGATCCAGGTTCAAGCCCCTGGCACCACAGAGGGTGCCCTGAGCACTGCCAGGGGCCATTCCTGAGCACAGAGCAAGGAACAGCTCTCCTGAGCAGTCCTGAATATGACCCTAAAACAAACAATGATGCCCTGAGCACTGCCAGGGGCCATTCCTGAGCACAGAGCAAGGAACAGCTCTCCTGAGCACTACCTGAATGTAACGCTAAGACAAACAACCAAACAAAAAAAATTTTTTTTTTCATTTTTTTTGGGGGTCAAAAACTTTTTAAATAAAAACTTCAAGAGGATCTGAGTCTAGACAGTGCTGGGGAAAGCATTTGCCTTGCATGCAGCCAAACTCAATTCAATCCCTGCCACCTCATGGTACCCCAAAGTACAGTCGGAAGTGTCCCCTAAGTACCACCAGGGGACATGGCAGGCACGAGCCAAAAAGAAAAAAAAACTTGTTCCAAAGTTTTAAGATTCCTCCCATGCAGCTGACTTCTCTCAGCAGACGTAACCAGCAGGAGAGAGAGAGCTTCAACAGAAAACCTGTTACCTGTGAGTTCCCAGCATAGGTCCAATTCACTGGGACTGCACAAAAGAAACCAAACCCCTTTGTAACAGGGCATTGCTCCAATTACCCGAAGACAACTCTCAAGTTCCTCCTAATTTGCAGTTTTTCTGGGCTGAACAATACTCGTTCCTTTAATCTTTTAACATGAAGAAAATTAATGGTGTCTCAAAGAAGTGGGCCAAGCAGGTTGCGTGTGATTTAATCCTGGCATGGAAATGATCAGGATATGGCAATGCCGCTGGCACTCTATCAAACGCGTCTCTTCATTCTCACTATACATTCTTCAAAAATGAAACAAACTCCCAATACTTCAAAATAAAACCTAGATTCTTTCATGATTCTAAATTAGAATTCAGATGTCATACATTCTTCCTTCAGAAATATTCAGGTCATTCCAGGAGTTAAAATATTCCTATTGCAAGAGACCTCCAAACTCTACAATACTGACAGGCCAGTTGGAGCAGACCAAATTAAACATGAAAGTGGCCCAGGAGAAACTAAGTTCAATAAACAAAAACAACCCAGAAGACTCAACCAGCACCAACAGTTAGGTAATCCCGCAGACAGGGACTTAATCTCCCCACATGCGATGCAACAATTTCCACAGATTGTCTTTTAGTTAAGTATTTTTTTTTTATAATTCCATTCGTCTTTTAGTTGTAACAAGCAATATAAAATAAATTATTTGGTGCCAGGCTTGGAGGGGTGGCTGGGAAAATGGAGACAATGGTGAAGGGAAGGTGGTACTGGTGGTGGGATTAGTGTTGCAATATTTAATGCCTGTAACTTTGTAAACCACAGGGTTTGAATAAAGGGGGAAATTTTTAAATGCTACTTACTATCAATAAACACTGCCACGAAGTTAAGCTTCACTTCCCATTTCACTACAATCTAGATGAATCCCATCACTATGCAACAAGCACTGGCCACCACAGTATGTCTCTAACGAGGAAGGAAAGCAAGCATGGGAATATCCATAGACAGAAGAAACCTCAGTTCAACCCTGGCTCTGCCCCTTCAGACTTGTAGGACACAGGGCATGTCACCTAATTCCTCTAAGCCTTGGTTTTTCTCATTCGTGGACTAAGGTCATTAAAAGGGATGAAAGCAATGAAGACACACAAGATCAATCCACGTAAAAGTATTTAGCTGCACAGCAGGTAAGGCACTTGCCTCGCATGCAGCTGACCGGGCTCGATCCCCAGCATCCCATATGCTGGAGTAAATCCTGAGTGCAGAGCAAGGAGTAAGTAAGGAGTAATAAGCATCACCAGGTGTGACCCCCAAAACAAAACAAAAAATATTTCCCTGAATGTTTGACACATACTTCAAAATGCTTTAGCGGGGGTGGGGTGGGGGATGCTTTAGAAGGTCTGCTATTATTTTACGGCAGTGTGCTAAGCTCCAGACAGACTATGGGAGAAAACAACTATTTTTCACTCAGTGAGTGGGAGAAAATAAATCAAGAACTGCCACAATGTTTAAAGTTCAGAAAAGGATCATGTCAAACAAAAATTGGGGAGCGGAGCGATAGCACAGTGGGTAGGGCGATTGCCTTGCATGCGGCCAACCCAGGTTCGGTCCCCAGCATCCCATATGGTCCCCAGAGCTCCGCCAGAAGTAATTCCTGAGTGAAGAGCCAGGAGTAACCCCTGAGCATCGCTGGGTGTGACCCAAAATGCAAAAAAAAAAAAAAAAAAAAAAACACTTGCGTATTTATATAATTAGGTTATTTTTTTTTCTATTTTCCATTTTTTTTTCTTGCTTTTTTGGGTCACACCCAGCAATGCTCAGGGGGTTCTCCTGGCTCTGCACTCAGGAATCACTCCTGGCGGTGCTCAGGGGATCGAACCCAGGCTGGCACAGGCCGGCCGCATGCAAGGCAAACGCCCTACCTGCTGGGCTATCGTTCCGGCCCTATTTTCCCTTTATGTAGGTCTCTGTTTTACTTCATTAGTACCTCAATTTAAATCAACTCAAAATGGGGAGCAATGAGATAGTGCAGTATGTAAAGCATTTGCCTTGCACACAGCAAACCCCTGTTCAATCCCCAGCATCCCACATGGTCCCCAGAGCCTGCCAGGAGTGATCCCTCAACACAGAGCCGGGTAAGCCCCAGCAACATCTAGTGTGGCCCAAAAACAAAACCCTCAAAATTGTGCTAAATTCTGTGTCTAGTACTGTGCCAAATTTACAGGATACTTAAAGGATAGAAGCTTTTTTTGTTTGTTTTCTAATATATAGGGTTGGGGAACATACATGTCCGAGCTGATGAGGCTTTGGGGGAATGGGGTGCCAGGAATCAAACCGGGTCAGCCCAGAACAAAGCAAGTGTCCTGTAGCTCTATTATCTCTCTGGCCCTAAAGCTTTAAGCACTTTAAGCTTCTTGCACCAGTAAATAAATGCCAAGGCAAGCAAGTACTGTCTCTCTGGTTCCATCTTTTTTCTTTAAAAGTGCTCTGGGGGCTGAGTTAGCAGGGTGCTTCCCTTGTACATGGCTGGGCCAAATTCTATCTCCAGCACCCCATTTGGTCCCAAGCCCCACCTGGAGTGATCTCTAAGCACAGAGCCTGGAGTAATCTGAGCACTACTGGGTACGGCCCAAACCCCCACCCCAAATGCTCTGTTCTGTCCACTCTCTCCTTTTCAGGGCTTCACTTTGCATAAACGGGTGCCAACAACTTCCCTTTCTTTCTCTGTTGACTTCTACCAGCCATTTAGAATCCCACATAGCACTTCCCCGTTGAGTTTTATTACATATAACTATTTCCACAACTCTTTGGAACCACAAAATACTTATTAGCACATCGTCTGGCATACGTTAGGTCTACAATGAATATTTGTTAAATAAATCAACCATGTAAGAGTGGAACAATTTAAGCAGGGAGAAAGGCTCTCCTGTGAGTATTCTAAGATACTGTTCAATGTAAGTGAGATAGAGCGGCAGGCATCAAACGTGTGTTTACTAAAGTTTCCATGTCAGAGGGAACTCCAAACCCCATATACTCCACGGAGCAGGAACATGGGGCCAAAACATTATTACAGAACCCAGAGTGTCAGGAATAATTATTGCTACTTTCCTTTAACTCCAACAGAAAAGTTCTCTCACATGGAGTAAAAAATATTTTTATATACAAAGCATCTTTGAAGAGGCCAATATTTGTTAGCTATTTATTCCACAACAGGGAGGTGAAATAAGTATCTGTAACTTAATCAGATCTTTCTGGGAATAGAATTAGAAACCTAGAAACTAAACTGTATTTATTTCTAATTCCTACTGCCTAGATAAATTCTTACCATCTCTTGTTTTTTCTTCTTTGTTTATTAAAATAATTCAAAACAAAATATAAGCAAGCAGAGGTTTGAGGAGGTAATCTAGTGGAATGTAATGAAAAGGATCCAAGTAGGAACAAGGAAGATTAACATTAGAATGGTGGCGGGAAGATGGGGGGTGGTTACTGGGGTTGGAATATTGAACTCTGGTAACAAATTATCATGAACAACTTTTGTTCAACTAGGTGTTCAAATAAAGTGGGGGTGGGGAGAAGATTAACACTGGGAATTAAATTTTTTCCCACAGTACTACATTTTAGAAATAAATACTGTCAGTTTTCCTTATACTCACTAGCTTCCCCCACTCCAAACTGACATTTTTATCACTCTAAGCATTACATCATTAAAAGGATTATTTATGCTCTTCAGCAGAGCCTGGCAAGCTACCCGTGTAGAATTTGATAAGCCAAAAGCCAGTATCAATTATAGACCTCATTCCCATGACCTGAAGGGAATGGTTTGAGGCTCCTGTGTTCCTGGAGCAAGCAGATGCCCTTGGGCTACACTAGCACCTGAGAGAACCTATGGAGATGTTACGGTGCCCGCTCCAGCAAATCGTTCATCATCGGGAAGACAAGTAATACAAGTGATTGCTCTTCAGATAGGGAATTCATGGAAAATCAAAACCATACCAGAAGTACTCTGATTAATTAAGAGTTTCAAACTGGGGGGGTGGGGTGGGGGAGAGAGGGCAGAATGATAGCACAGTGGGTAAGGCACTTGCCCTGCACACTGCCAACCGGGTTCAATCCCTGGCATCCCATATGGTCCAGGCACTGCCAGGAGTCATTTATGAGTGTAGAGCCAGGAATAACCGAGTATTTAAAAATCTTTTTATTTCTTTTTTGGGTCACACCTGGCGATGCTCAAAGGGTTACTCCTGGCTCTTCGCTCAGGAATTATTCCTGGCGGAGCTGGGGGACCATATGGGATGCTGGGGATCGAACCCAGGCTGGCTGCGTGCAAGGCAAACACCCTACCCGCTGTGCTATCACTCCGGCCCCAAAATTTTCAAATTTGTTTGATAACTGCTCTATCTCAAGCCAGAGTGTTAAAATATCATACTGCTCCATTTGAACTGAAGTCCCAATATTTAACAGCTCTAGGTTGGTGGTACAAAATGAGCTGGGTCTGACCCAGCATCTGGAGAAGCTTTAAGATAGAGACGTACAGCGCTGGGCATGAGTGCTAGGGCAGTGGGTAAGACACTTGTCTCACACTTGGTGGACCCTGGCACCATGTATAATCCCCTGAGCACCAAGCCCCTCTGCCCCTGCCAAAAGAGTAATTTTCTCAAAGTGTTTACATCCCTGGCTATCACACTCTTCAAACTTGGAACTTTTTTTTTTTTTTTTGGGTCACACCCGCAATGCTCAGGGATTTCTCCTGGCTCTGCAGTCAGGAATTACTCCTGGCGGTGCTTGGGGACCATATGGGATGCTGGGGATCGAACCCGGGCTGGCATGGGCCAGCCGCGTGCAAGGCAAACGCCCCTACCTGCTGGGCTATCACTCTGGCCCCAAATTTGGAACTTCTAACTTTAGGTAGATTGCCGATGTAAATACACACCCAGGGGAATAACATCTCTGCTATACGGTCTTCTAACGCTTCCCTTTAGGTAGCAAAAACAATAGAACAGAGTCCAGGGGCCAGAGAGCTAGTACAGCAGATAAGGTAAAGCGGGTAAGCTGTGCATACTGCCCACGTGGGTCCAATGCCTGGCATGCCATATGGTCCCCTGAGCACCACCAGGAGTAGCTCCTGAGGGCAGAGCAAGGTATAAGCCTTGAGCACAACTGGGTGTAGTCCAAACAAACAAACAAACAAACAAAAACAACAAACTAGGACAGTCCAATTTCCTTCTGTCAGTAAATATTCACCAGTGCTTCCCTTCCAACATGTTTTACCCCAGGATCAAATCACAGCGCTATCAAAACGCAGACTAGCCACCAAGAGGAACTGGCCAGCCGGCACTGACCATTCATACTCCAAATAAAGATGCGTTCTTGGCCAGGGAGACACTTCTCTCAAGCCACAGCAATTGAGATTACACTGAATTTCCTATAAAACGTCAGGAAATGACAACTACTCACAGGGAACGCTGTCAGCATTTAGTGCTGGGTGCAGCAATCCTCCGTCAGAGGCTTATTTAACATACCCCATATCAGTGATCGGACACGCTCTGGACTAGGAAGGAAGTGATGGACTAGCAGGACTGTTCAATTCATATTTGAGATATTTATTATAAAAGAACTATCTGTTGCTGGTTGCTTAAGAATATAAAAGCAGGGGCCGGAGTGATAGCCACAGCAGGTAGGGCGTCTGCCTTGCACGCCAGCCTGACCGGGTTCGATCCCTGGCATCCCATGTGGTCCCCGAGCACCGCCAGGAGTAATTCCTGAGTGCAGAGCCAGGAGTAACCCCTGAGCATTGCCGGGTGTGACCTAAAAAAAGGTGAAGCAAACAAAGTTCAAGAAAATCAAGAGTTTCCCAAAGTCATATGTCCACCAAGTGCTGTAGAAGCTTCTAACTGCTCAGCAAAAAGGTAAAAAAAAAAAATTGGGCCCTAGTGATAGTCCAGCAGGGAGTGCATTTGCACATGGCCAACCTGGTTCGATCCCCAGCATCCCATATGGTTCCCCGGAGCACCGCCAGGAGTAATTCCTGAGTGCAGAGCTAGGAGTAACCCCTGAGCATTGCCAGGTGTGACTCAAAAGAAGAAAAAAATAATATAAAAGCATAGGGGCCGGGCAATAGTCCAGCAGGTAGGGCGTTTGCCTTCGCACGCCCGGCCTGTGCCGGCCCTGGTTCGATCCCGGCATCCCATACGGTCCCCCGAGCACCGCCAGGAGTAATTCCTAAGTGCAGAGCCAGGAGCAACCCCAGAGCATTGCCGGGTGTGACCCAAAAAGAAAAAAAATATATATATATATATAAGCACAATCAGGGGGCGGAGCAATAGCACAGCGGCTAGGGGAGTTTCCTTTGCACGCAGTCCCCGGCATCCCATATGGTCCCCTGTGCACCGCCAGGAGTAATTCCTGAGCAAAGAGCCAGGAATAACCTCTGAGCGTCACTGGGTGTGACCCAAAAAACAAAATAAATAAATAAATAAACAAATAAATATAATAAAAAAATAAAAGCACAATCAATGAAAGATGGGGGGACTACATATACATGTACCTTGGATTTATTGACATGCACTGGAAGAAGACATAGGACAACTAAAATATCAGATCCCTTAGCTGACCCTCACATGCTTCTTATACTTCTATAGCTGTTGTACAATTCTAATCTTAGTTGTACTTTTTTAGAGATTGAGTACACGTAACCCACCTTCGGGAGGTTCTCAAATGCCATTCAGTTCCACATAGACTTGGGTCAGAGTGATAGTACAGAGGGTAGGGCGCTTGCCTTGCCCACAGCAGACCCAGGTTCAAACCCACATAGTCCTCCAAGCCTACTAGAAGAGATCCCTGAGCAGAAAGGCAGGAGTAAGCCCTGAGCACATTAGGGTAGGGCCCCAAAACACAACACATAATACACAAGTATATGTAACAGTTCAACACACACTTGTAACTCTAATGAGAAAGAACAACGGGCAAAAGCTGAAACAAAGCACACTGGATCAACATTCTACTCAGCAAAAGTCATCTGAGGACCTAGTTTTGTTACAGTTGCTTCCCTTAAGTTGCAATTTCCTATCAAACTATGGATACATTAAATAAGGATTTACTGAATTTCATCTAAGGTTCAAAATAAGAAAACAAAACCACTAGGAAGTTGCTGGGTTTTTTGTTTGTTTGTTTGTTTGTTTGTTTGTTTCACAGTGCTTGGGATCAAACCTAGACCTCACACTTATTCTACTACTAAGCTGAATTGCTGGGGCTGTAGGAAAATCTAGTTGTGGGAATTTTACTGGTATTCAACTTCATGGCTCCCTAAAAAAATACTGTTGAGGGTTTAGATACTTTTTTTGAGGATTTAGATACTTTTGACATCTGGGCTGGCTCTGAAACCAATACCAAACTAAACCAAACTATGGAGCGCAGTGATAGCACAGTATATAGGGCATTTGCCTTGCATGCTGCCAACCGGGTTCGATCCCTGGCATCCCATATGGTCCCCCGAGCACAGCCAGGAGTAATTCCTGAGTGCAGAGCCAGGAGGAACCCGTGAGCATCACCAGGGGTTGGTGGTCCCATAAAGCATCACCAGGCTTTGTGGAACCCAAAAAGCCTTAAATAAATAAATTAATTAACTAAATAAACCGTACTGGTCCTACCTCTACCTCCTAGACGCCACTATCTAACTCATAAGATCAAATTAAGGGGGAAAAGTACAGTGATCCTTTTGAAGGAAACCTTGACCGATTATCTACTAAGTGCATGGCATAGTAGCAGGTACCAGGTACTAGGCACTCCACTTTCTGTGAGAAAAACCTGCATTCAGTGAAAAATAAGGTTGGTACAAAAGCACCTTACGTTAGGAAAAGCAGCAGGAGGTGAAGTGCACTTAGAGAACAGAAACTAAGCACCACGGGGCACAGGAAAAGGAAAACCAGGAAAAACAGGGGAAGTCTTACATATAGGAGAACAATCGTCTTTAACTGGACAGGCTGCTAAATTTCACATTCCAAAATCAAACCCAATGGGAATGATCACCTCTAGAAATAGATTAGGATCTCACTGACCTCACTTAATGTCCTACACATCTACCTCTGTGATGAAACAAAAACAAAACTGGAA
This sequence comes from Cryptotis parvus, assembly GCA_021461705.1. Classification (NCBI taxonomy): domain Eukaryota; kingdom Metazoa; phylum Chordata; class Mammalia; order Eulipotyphla; family Soricidae; genus Cryptotis; species Cryptotis parvus. The sequence continues at coordinate 82,147 of JAJIBD010008083.1, forward strand.
GAAATCTTGAATAATTCATTTTTTTTCTTGTTGGGTCACACCCAGCAATTCTCAGAGGTTACTCCTTGCTCTGCATTCAGAAATTACTCCTGGTGGTGCACAGGAGACCATATGGGATGCCAGGGATCGGACCTGGTTGGCCACATGCAAGGCAAATGCACCTACCCACTGTGCTATCGCTCTGGCCCCTTGAATAATTCTTAAAACAAAATAGGAAACCTAACAAGATAGTAAGGTTTGTGACCAAGACACAAGAGAAGGGGAGAACACAAAATTAAATCTAATATTCCCAAATAATCCAGTAATTCCACTCCTTGGGAACTACCACAACGACTCAAAAACTCTCTTCAAAAAGTTATTTGTGCTCTTGTCTACACTGCAGCACTATTCAAACAGCCCAGCATAGATGGGCATCCAGCACAGACGACAGGATAAAGAAACTGTGATGGATATACATGAGGAAATACTAATACGCTGCAAGAAAAGATAAAATCATGCAACGTGTTGCTATGGACGATGGATGTGGAGGTTATCAAGTTGAATGAAGTTAGAAAGAATGGGGAGAGGTCCAGAATGATCTCTTTCAAAAGGATGGAAAGAGTCGTAAAGAAACATAGGCGGGCCAGAGAAACAGTACAGGGCATTTGCCTTGCATGGAGACGACCGGGTTCAATTCCTGGCATCCTATACGGTACCCAAGCACCACCACTGCAAGTAATTCCCGAGTGCAGAGCCATGAGTAGCCCCTGAGCATCGCTGATTGCTAAGTGTGAGCCAAAAACAAAAATGGGGGGAAAAAAGAAACATAGGAAGGAATAACAAGTGGTCAAAGACAATGAAGCCTGATAACTGGTCTACAGAACTGAGTTGACCATTGTGGAGGCCTGGGACAGGCTTGTTTGGGGACTGGTCACTCTGGAACAAGGTGTGGTGCTGTAAGTTTATGGATGAAAGCTATCGCTCACAGTGCTGTGAGTCAGGGTGCCTAAAATAATTTTCTTTTTAGTAAAAAGCAAAACACGAAACCAACATTCCAACTGTTTTTCAGTCTGATGATGTCTCTGGCCGGAGACCCTATTTTGGTGGCCCTGAGAAGCAACAGAACACAAAAGCTAAACCCGGGAGCCAGAAGCAGGGTGTGGAGTATGATAACCATCTTTTCTTCTTGTACGCCCAAAGAACTACACCCTGAAGATCAAAATGAACTGGGGCCGGGAAGAGAAACTGCAGAATTGTGGGCAAAGGAAGAGATAGCCAAGGAAAAGATCCCAAGGAGAATTTAGATAGTGGAATTAACACACAGAGATTATAAAACATGTATGCTCGCTGTGTTTGAAGAAATTAAAACCAAGCCCGGAAATCAACAGCTGAGAATTAGAAGGTGGCATAGCATGTTTCTAAAAGAACTGAAACAGTTTCGGGAACTATGAACAGATGAACTTACAATTTCAACGTATGTGTTTTGCAAGAGATGAAAAATGACTTGAGAATTAACATGAAATAAATGTTATGTGCCTGCCACGGGGCAGGCTGAAGGGTGAGAGGGAACCAGGGGATATTAGTGGGGAGAAGGGGACTCTGGTGGTGGGATTAGTGCTGGAAGCTGTATGTCTGAAATAACTCTATTTTGAACAACTCTGAAAATCATGATGTCTCAATAAACATTCCTGGGGGGAAAAAAAACCAAGAATGATGAAATTATCCAGAACGGAATACAGAAAAAATAACAGAGAGTAAGAGGTACAAAGTGAAAAGCTCTTCATCCAATCAATAAAGAAGGAATACAGACAACAGGACAAAAGTAATATATAAAGTGGCTAAGAATTTTTTCAGAACTAACGAAAAACAATCAGCAAATTATAAAAAAATGTATCATACAATATTAAACATAGTTGAACACGACAGTAAAAAGAATACCTAAGATTAAGAGAGCAATTGTTAAAACATCTTTAGAGCAAAGAATGAAATGATATGATTCATTATTTAAGAATGAAGCACCGCCAGGAATAATGTTTGAGTGCAGAGCCAGGAAGTAACCCCTGAGCATATGTCTAAGAATGAAGCACCGCCAGGAAGAGGAGAGAGGGAGGGAGGGGAGGGAGGGAGAGAGAGAGAGAGAGAGAGAGAGAGAGAGAGAGAGAGAGAATGAAAACAAGCATGTACAATTGCGATCAGTACTGAACACCCTGAAATCACTGAAGTTTAGCTGCCTCAAGGCATAATTATGACTGAGTCTGGCAGAACCAGGTGTAATACCAGATAAATGGTTTTCAATTTCTAAAAAACAGCAGCCTGACCCAAATCAAACACCAGCATTCTTAGAAAGGGAGAAGAAAGCTTAACATGGTAAAATGCCTTGGCACAATTTTTTGCTCTCTTAGAACAGTCAAGAATTCCCCCATAGGGGCGAGTGGGGAGGGCTTTTGCCTTGCATGCGTCGACCTGAGTTGATCCCTGGCATTCCATATGGTCCCCTGAGCATGTCCAAGTGTGACCCAGAAAGACAAGGAAAAAAGAATTCCCCCCATTGACAAGCCCTGAGAACTGACAGATGTGGCTAAAAATACTCCCTCTCCCCAAACTAAAAGGATTTCCCCCAGTTTAAGGCTCCATGACCAGCTGAGCCAGAAATCAGGCAGCCTCAACTTTCATAGCCTCCCACATTAACAGCTGATCCAAATTGTTTTTAAATAGCTGTGGTTAGGGGCCGGAGTGATAGTACAGCTGGTAGGGCATTTGCCTTGCACGCGGCAGACCCGGGTTCAATCCCCGGCATCCCACAAGCCCCGTCCCCACCCCAGCACCGCGAGGAGTAATTCCTGAGCATTGCCGGGTGTGACCCAAAAAGGAAAAAAAAAAAAGCTGTATTTATTTTATCTTAGTTCAGTTCCTAGCATCATAAAGGAGTCAGATTCCCCACGGCAGTCGGAAACCGTTCCCTTCAAACCAGTTCCAGGGTCCGGGTTTGCACATGAGCCAAGCAGCAGAGGGTATCACCAATTCTCATCTTAGAGCAGTTACGCACCGCACCAGGGGCTGGGAACTCCGAACGCCAGGTATGCACTAAGATACCGGAGAACCACTGGGGCAGTCTTTCTCGGGTGGGGTGGAAAACCTGCACTTTAAAGAGGCAGCCAAAGATCTTGCATACCAATCAAGGAACCTCGGCGTAAGAGCAGGTCCCCCTGCGCTCCCCACCCCGCCAAGTGCGCCCTGATTTTCACTCGCACGGATTCGCCAACAGAAGAGCACTTTTCCGCAAACGAGCTCGGTGGCTTGCTTCCTATTAGGAAAAGCATGCTCTTGGCACCGCGACTTGTCCAGAGCACAGGAATGTGTTTTCCTTCCTCAGTAGGCATGCTGTGAGTCAAAACATTTCCAACGAGGCATTCCCCCAATTTCCCGAGTGGCCTCGTACCGATCCAAGGCGTGGGGAACACAGCTCGCTCCTCACCTGGGGCCGGAGTAGCCCCAACTGGCAGGCAAGGTGGAGGTAAGAGGCCGGACCCGGGCAGGACCGCTGGAAAGGGTTGGGACACTCGTGCATGCGCGCTCAGCTCGCCCAGGCTGCGCGCAGCTGAAACCTTGGCCCCACGGTCTCAGAACACCGGGCGAGCGCGCAAACCCAGGAGAACAACAAGTCCGGCCCTAACGCCCATCTTGGCCACGAAGAATGCAGAGCCCTGGTTTCGCCTCCAGCCCAGGGCCCAGGCCGCACTCACCTACCAGCGTGCGGAAGACAAGACCCCTCACCTCGGCGGCGCCCACCCCAAACCGCCACCTCAAAGGCTGCTCGCTTTTTACGGGGAGGGAAAGAAACCAGCAAGGGAAAAGAAGCAAGCAAAGTAGCCTTCGCTTTTGTATTGCTTTTGACCCTTCACGGCTTCCTCTTCCTCACCGCCACAAAAAATCCCGCCCCGTTTCCGGCGGTGTAACCCAATCCGCATCTCGCTTCAACCTCTGGGAGAGCGATGGAAATCCGGTGCTCAGAAAGAGAGCAGAAGAAACTTGATTGGGCCAAACACACCTCAGCAAAGGGGATTGGACAGCTCGTGTCCGGAGGGCGGGCCTAGCCGTTCTATCATGTGACACGCTTACGGGGACATGATTGGCTGTCGGGGAGAGGGATTGCCACCGAGGAAGGGGCGTTTCCTAGGGGACTGAGGGAGGGCCGGGGCGGTACGAAGCGGGGTGGGCCCCACCGCGTAATGGCAGCGCGGTGGCCTCGCGTCCATCTTTACCGCTCTCCACGAACTGTCACAAAGGAGTCGCGTTGCCGCCGCCGCCGTCCACTCCCTAAGGTGCGTCCGGGAAGTGAGGAAAGTCAGTGCTGCAGCACGACGCGCTGCTCCGGGATACCCTAGGGACTCGCAGCGGAGGGAATCGGGGGCTGGGGACGTCCGTGGGGCAGTGGAGTAGCCCCCCGGGTTTGCGGCAGGGACAGCGGACTGGGGCCCAGGCAGGCTCCGGGAAGGGACCAAGAAGAAGGTGGCTTTGGGCAGAGCCCGATGATCAGCTGCGAGCGAGGGAATTCTGCACCCAGGCCCGCTCTGTCGGCGCCTGGAGAGGTTCCTGGAAGAGGGTGTTCCCTCCTTATAGGGGGTCTTGACCGGAGGAGGTCCGTGGGGAGTCCCCCTTCTGAGTACTCCGCGGCTAAAGGGGTCCAAGTGAGAGGCACGTAGTTCCTGGAAGGCCCTTCATTTAGAGACGCACTGGAGGGAGGTCGATGGGAGGGTCTCCTTTTTGTGGAGTTGGGGTTTGGGGGCCACACGGGTGGGAGATCGACTTCCCCGGAGGCAGGGAAATGTCTAGAAGTGCAGAGGGGCTCGGAGGTGCCAGCCCGCGGCTTCTCCGACGCGGGAGTCTGGTGGCGAGAAAGAGCTGCTTTGGGCGGGGGGGGGGGGGATTCCTGGGCGGGCCGGGAAAGGAGCCACCCCCTCAGTCCCCACCCGCAGGGAAGCCGAGGTTGGGGAAATGGGGAATGACCGGGTTTCCCTCTCGGGAACCCCAGCCTGTGTCTAACACCTGGGCGCTAATGATGGGGTAGGGGGTGGCGGAAACCCGCCCCCTCCCTCAACTTAGCAAACACGCCCAGCGTGTTGCTTTTTAAAAAAAATTGGGTGGGGAGTCTCCACCTTCTGCCTCAGTTTCTCTGTCTTGGGGAGGCCAGCCGGAGTAGTGGCGGGTGCTGACTCCTGGGAGCAGTCGGGAATTCAGGACTTTGAACTCAGCGGGGTTGCAATTGACACGTTATTGACCCGGGGAGTCCCGCAGCTGGGCAGGCCCTGCTCTGCCGCTGGTCGTCTGCTAGCTGAGGTCCGGGGGTCTCCCTGGTCTTGGGCACTGCGGGCATTGGGAGGGCTTGGCCAGCCCCCGCTGCTCAGAGTGAAAATGCCGACGCTGAGGTTCCTGCACTCCCCACCCGTCCCCAACGGGTGACGGGCTGCGGAAGGGAAGTGCCCGCTCGCTCAAAACTGCAAAGCCGCGAGCGCGGGTGTGTATGTGGCTGCAAAGGAAACGGCGTCCGCCGCTTTGTTAATCACCTATGGAGTGCTGGGAGCCATATTGTACCCAGAGCCTCTGGGTTCCTGCTCACAGCAACCCAGAACCCACCGTGGCATCCCCTGTGAGAACGGAGCTGGAGGGGTTTCCAGTTGTCGCTTCCGGAATTTTAATTGCCTGCACTTCTGATGGGGCCCCAGGAGGTAGCACTCTAATCTCTTCCTCCAGCAAAATAATTTTTCCCTGATGGCTGGAATTTTTCTCCAGGTTGTTTTATGTCTGCATTGTAAATCACCTCCCCTTGCCATAGGTGTACCTGGCTTTGGATGCCCGCAGCTCCTACACTTCCTGAGTTGTGATTCTGTGATTATCTAAATGATTACCTTCCCCACCCCCACGGATATTAGAATATTATGCCTTCTTGAGGCGCATTAGCACGTGCTTTTTAATTTCTCTGTCACAATGAATGATTCTTTCTCATCTTAAATAGGGTTTGCATTTCCTGCGATGACATCTTGGTAGCTTCTTCTACGAGGCTGTAAGGTATTCCCGTCCGCCCCGTGTGGATATTTTTCTTCTGTTTGGTTAGTGGCATTTGTTAGAGCTCCTTTTTTTCCAGATATTGAGTAATTTGTGATTTTTGAAGTGGTCCTTTCGTTTGTTGTTTTTAGTCAAAACAAAATAAAACTGACTTACATTTCCTGTCCTTTCTAATCTTTTATTCCTCTTGAGTCATTTTTTAAAATAATCACTGATTTTATGAATTTTTCCTTTTCCCGGGACCCATATTGTCCTAACCAACTTCTTAATATCTTTGTATCTGCTTTTTTGCCTTTTTCACACTCATTTCTGTGTTCCATGATTATTCTTTAAATTGTTATATGAAGTGTGTTTTTCAGCTTTGTCAGCAAAATAGCTCTTCTCTTAGTAAATTGGCCAAGATTCAAGAGGAAATAAAAGTTGAACATTTTGGGGCCGGAGCGATAGCCCAGCGGGTAGAGCGTTTGCCTTGCACACGACCGCCTATGCTGGCCTGGGTTCTATCCTCGGCATCCCATATGGTCCCCGAGCACCGCCAGGAGTAATTCCTGGGTACAGAGCCAGGAGTATCCCCTGAGCATCGCGGGTGTGACCCAAAAAAGAAAAAAAAATTAAAATTAAAAAAAAATTCCAAATTATTTATCAAATTATATGTCAGACTATTAAAAGAATTGTATTTTTTAAAAGTGACTACTCACTTCATTATAACATTCCTGGCTCTGCACTCAGAAATTACTCCTGGCGGTGCTTGGGGGACCATATGGGATGCTGGGGATTGAACCTGGGCCGGCATGGGCCAGCTGCGTGCAAGGCAAAGGCCCTACCCGCTGGGCTATCGCTCCAGCCCCTAATTTGGAATTCTTGAGGGCAGTAATAAAGGTTTATTATTTTAAATGAGAATTTTCTGTATTTGGAGGGACCCTTGTACAGTGGATGTGATGGTCATAGTATTGCAGAACTCTGTGGAAGATGACTTAGATACCACAGACAGGACCGTTGGGGAGCCAGTAATCTAATTCAGAGGAGCTGTCGGGGATAGTCAATGATCAGTTTGACTTCTTTTCAAATATTTGATATTTTCAAGGCATTTGCCATTGAATTTGAGTCATTTTTTCCTGGTACTCAACTGGAAAATTGGAAAACACAATAGTCAGGAAGGAGTGGAAATAGGAAGAACCAAACTTGGAACTAGAAATTTTAGGGGAGACTTGTACAACTTTCAGCACTTCAAATGAATAAATGTTTTTCCCTCTGATTTATCTATTTAATATCTTTTGAAATTGTTTTCTTGCCAACCTTTATAATTATTTAAAAAGTGCATATTTGTTATTTTACTTTCTTCATTCCAAACGGTGATGCTTCTTTAAAGCATATTTTACTATAGATAACTATAGATAACTCTAATTTATTTACAAAAGCAAATGAAGTACAGTCATTTTGTAAATAATGTTGACCATAGAGAATATTTTCCTTTCTTGGATTTTGGACACTAAGATTGTATTTGAGAGAGCCAAGAATTGGTGCACCCCTTAAGTTTGTTAAGGAATGAATCCTGCATGTAGCTTGCTTTCTGCTTGAATTATAGTTTGGGAGCATTATTTTAGGATCTCTATACACATCACATAGGTTTGTAATACTGCCTTCCTCTGCAAGTTCATCATTACCTTATGGTTTAATACTTCAGTGTTCACCTTATACATCCCGCAGCATTTTTTCAAGACTCCTGACCGGCCTCTCCTTGTGGGAAGGGCAGCTCCTTTTTTTCCAGTCTGACTGCATCGTAATTGTTCACAGTTACATATGCCTAGGGGCTAGTTATTAATAACCAACGGAGAGATTGTTTTGTTTCGTTTTTGGGGCCACACCCTGCTGTGCTCAGAGTTTGCTGCTGGCTCTGCACTCAGGGATCACTCCTGGTGATCTTGAGGACCTTCTGGCATGCCAGGTATCAAACCCAAGTCAGCCTGGAGCAAGGCAAGTGCCTTACCCTCCATTCTCTCTCTTGAGTACCATTTTTTCAAGTGAATTATTGAGGATTGCTAAAACATGTTATTCATAAACAAAACTGGCACAATAGTAGAGTTCATTCTCTCAACCATTTTTCTCCCACGAAGATTGTCCTGGGAAAGTTGGCGTCAGTATAAAATCTCTCGTGTCATGGGCCGATGGGCATTCCTGCAAGATTCAGACATGTTGCTGACTTGGACCGCGCCAGCAGTGTTGGCTTGTTGATTTTGGTTTTCCATTGTTCTTCCTTTCTTCAAAAAATTTACTAAAATTACTCTTAACTACTTCTTTGTGCATTTATTATGGACTTTTGGTTAAAATTTTGCTGTGTGGTCTGGGATATATATATATTTTTAAGATGTTTATTTATTTTGCTTTTGGGACAAACGCCCTCCCGCTGTACTCCACCACCACTACCACCCCAGGGGATATTTTTATCAATAATATTTGGCCTATAATTTACAACACAGTGTGCTATGGGGTAAAAAACAAAAACAAAAAATGAATTGCTGAAATGCAAATGAACATCCTCAGTTGTTCCCTTTTCATTTTACCATGTGTGCCCCCACCCACACCCCCAGTTCATAATACAGACCAGGCACGGGCCTGCACCTGGGCATATGCGGGCTGAGTTTACACAGCCTCCTCTTTCTTTGTAGTCCCTGCAAAGAACACAGCCTATGGTTAAGCACCAGGAGGCTTTAACTCTGCTATTTGTTTTTGCTCGGGGCCACACCCAAAAAGTGCCCGGGGCTTCCTCTTGGTCTGTGCTCTGGGATCACTCCTGGTCAGACTCTCAGGACCATTGCAGTGCCGGGGAGCGATCTCCAGTTGGCTTGGTGCACAGCAAGCACCCTCTCAACTACACTGTTACTCTGGTACCTGGATTCCTCTTTTAATGCTGAAATGTATTAGAATCGAGTTTATGCAGAGATACTTGAATGTTACTAAGTTATTTTCCTCTGGAAAACTGGAGTGAGATACTTCTTCCAAATAGACCAGATATTTCGTCCATAGGTTCCTGTGGCATCAGCTGTTATGGGAGAGAGATCTGTGTTGTCTTTTTTTCCAAGAGCATGGCGGACTTTATTTCATTTTTGCTTTGTGGCTAGCATAGAAGCATTGGATTCATATTTACTAATGATACTGCCTCCATTTTTCAAACTGGTAAATATTTTGAGCAAATTTGTATTGTTGGAGATTTTTAGAATAAATTTACTTCAACTGTTTATCGAATATTGTAGATTCTAATAGCTATTCAGTTGAGTTTAAAATTGAGTGTTTTCTTTTTTTTTTTTTTTTTGCTTTTGGGTCACACCTGGCAATACTCAGGGGTTTCTCCTGGCCTGCACTCAGGAATCCACTCCTGCGGTGCTTGGGGACCATATGGGATGCGGGGATCGACCCCTGGCCGGCAGGCCCGGCCGCGACAAGGCAAACGCCCCTACCGCTGGGCTATTGCTCCGCCCCTAAAATTGAGTGTTTTCAGGTACCTATTTTAACTATATTTCAGTAAGGAAATTGTTGCTATTCATGCTGTTTATGCATTTTGTTTGCTTTTATTATAAGAGTTTCTAGAATAGAAATATCCTTTTCCTTCAGACTTGTGAGTTTTTCATGTGTTTGAATAACACCCCTATATGATTTCCTGTTATTTGGTGTCCTGTGGGGAAAATTCCCAGATAGTCTTGGAGTTTTACATTTGTTTTTCTCTTCTGTCCTGCAACCGTCATTAGCACTTACCTCAGTTTTTCCTTAGCATTTCCTTTTGGGGTTCAAGGCATATTTTTCTATCTTTGAAGCCAGGCAAGAATTATTCCCTTCTTTCTTCTCTCTCTCTCTCTCTCTCTCTCTCTCTCTCTCTCTCTCCCCTCTCTCTATCCCTTTCACTGTCCTTCTTTCTCTCTTTCCCTCTCTTATCCTCTCTCTCCTTTTCCCCCTAAGTCCCCCTCTCTCTCCCTCTTCTGCTTTCTCTCTCCTCCGTTCTCAGCTAATGCTCTCTCTCTCTCTCTCTCTCTCTCTCTCTCTCTCTCTCATTTCTTAACTCTATCCCAGGTCTAAATTTTGTTTCAACGATACATTTGCTTAATATTTAAAGGATTAGTCTTTGTGTACTACTTCAGATCGCAACCATACTCTGTAAGTTAGCCCTAGGCTCTCCCACATGACCACAGACGTTACTGCTACAGGGTTAAAACTTCTCCAAATTTGAGACAATTGTTTTCCTGGATATTCCTTCCCTACAGTTCAAGAAGAAAGATTATTTGCTTTCCCTTCGAACATAAACTGTCTTGATGTCACCTCAGAGACCGAAAAAATGGGCCAGGGTGATAGTACAGTGAGCAGGTAGAGCATTTGCCTTGCACGCAGCCAACCCAGTTCCCATCTGGAACCAGCATCCCATATGGTCCCCCTAACACCACCAGGAGTAATTCCTGAGAACAAAGCCAGGAGTAGCCCCTGAGCATTACTGGTGTAGCCCAAAAAGAAAACAGAAGTATCAGTATCAGTACTGTTCCCAGGTGACCTAAAGGTGACCATTAAGAGAATTAATAGTACCTCTTATTATTCTCTTAATAATAACCTATGTCTTAGCTGTCCCAATGGTGGTGCCACCTCTGGCTAGATGGTGGGAGTATTCTCAAATGTGCAAATACTCACCCAGGGCTGCCTTTCCGTAGTTGGGGCAGTGGGTCATGTGTGAGAATACTTTCCCAGAATCGCCTTTTCTTGTTGGGGAGAAGTGAAGTCCCACCAAATATTCCACTGAGCTCCAGATGCTTTATAATCTTAGAAACAGATAAATCTTCTTAAGTGTAGTTAGGTCATTTGTCTCAGCTGCCAGTGTACTCTGGATATATAAAGTGGTTTTCTTCTGTGTTTATTGCAAAGTGGATCATCTTGTTAACCAAGCTTTCTCCATTAAAAGATAATCATGAATAAGGAAATTTGGTTTGAGGTAGTACAGGAGTTAAGGTGATTGCGTTACTTACGATTGGATCCCAAGCATTACATATAGTACCCTGCGATTACCCATGAGCATAGAACCAGAAGTAAGCCCTGAGTACAGCTGCTGGGTATATCCCAATCTCCCTTAAAAAAATTACGATTTTTGTGAATGTCTTACGTGTTATTTTATAAGCAAATGTATTTCTGTTTTTCTTGATAGGGTTTATATTAGTTTGATGTGTGCACTTTATAAAACTCAGTACATGTGCTTAGATGATTTGTGTTTGGGTGGTAAAGCACATGACTAGATGTGAGAGGCCTTGGGTGTGTTCCCAGAATAGTACCACTATCCCCATCTAATACTACTGGTACCACTCTACCAGCATAACACCGCTACCCCACCCTAGTGCCCTGTTGTGTCATCCCTGATGACTCCCCTGTTCCCATAACCAGCCCATAGCACTGCTGAGCAGAGCATTGTAAGTGACCACTATATTTTAATTTGTTTGATTTAAAAATCAAACGGGGGCCAGCATTGCTAGTACAGTGGGTAGGGCATTTGCCTTGCTCGCAGCCAACCCGGGTTCGATCCCTGCATCCCATATGGTCTCTCAAGTGCTGCCAAGGAGTAATTCCTGAGTGCAGAGCCAGGAATAACCTCTGAGCATTGTTGGGTGTGACCCAAAAAGAAAAAGAAAATTTAAACAAATTTTTAAAAATTTGTTTTAAATTCCCTGGGCCATTGGGGCCAGAGCGATAGTCCAGCCGGGTAGGGCATTTGCCTTGCACGTAGCCGACCTGGATTCAATCCTCAGCATCCCATATGGTCCCCTGAGCACCGCCAGGAGTAATTCCTGAGTGCAGAGCTAGGAGTAACCCCTGAGTATTGCTAGGTGTGACCAAAAGCAATGAATGAATGAATGAATGAATGAATGAATGAATGAATGAATGAATGAATGAATTTGGGGGCCATAGAGATGTTACAGTGGGTAGGGAGCTTGCCTTACACACTGCTGACCCGGGTTTGAGCCCCGGTACCCTATATGGTCTTCTAAGCCCCACCGAGAGTGATACCTGAGCACAGAGCCAAGAGTAAGCCTTCAGCACCACTGAGTGAGGCCCTAAAACCAAAACAGAAAGCAAAGGCATAAAGGATTAGATGGCTCAATGATGGACATGGATAGATAAGTGATAAAGTAAAGTAAAATGTTAGTGTTTGACCCAAGGGACATGTGAATAATGGGATATTTAGTATCAAACTGGAGTATGTTTGATTTCGAGGGGGCAGAGAGAGGGTTGGGGTCATGCCCAACACTGTTTGTTCTCTCTACTCAGTGGTCTCTCCATGCAGTGCCATGGAACAAACCTGGTCTTCCACATGCAAGCTGTACTCAGCCCTTTGAGTGATTGGGCCATAGCTCACATGGTGCCTAGAAGCTACTGCAAAGCTTAGTGCTCAGAGTTTGTTCCCAGGAGTGCTCAGGGAGATCACCCAGTGCTGGGAATCAAGGCCAGAAGCCCCACATGCAAAGCCTGTTTCCAGTCCTCTGAACTAGCTCCCCAGACCCAGAAATTTTTCATAATAAATTGGGGTAGGGCTATTATATACACTGTATCAGAAACTATCCTTTGTCTTACTCACTAAGGAAGGAATCCAAAACAAGTTTTAATGAGATAAATTAATTGTAGTTTTGTGTGTGTGTGTGTGTGTGTGTGTGTGTGTGTGTGTTTCACATTGGGTAATTTGGCTTTGAGGGGATAAGAAGAAATGCTTCATCCTATAGTACAAATGAAGATAACAGCAATAGTAATTTCATGCCCAAATTTAGGTTGTTTTTACTTTTTTTTTTGGGGGGTCACACCCAGAAATGTTCAGGGGTTACTCCTGGCTCTGCACTCAGGAATTACTCCTGACGGTGCTTGGGGGCCATATGGGATGCCGGGGATCAAACCTGGGTTGGCCTCATGCAAAGCAAACGCCCTACCCACTGTGCTATCGCTCTGGCCCCAGGTTGTTTTTACTTTCTGTGGTCATTTGTTTACAGACTTCTTTCTGCTACTGAACTGTATCATGACTGAAAACAGAAGCAATTATCTGAATTGTTGAATCAGTGATTCCTGGACTGTCCATTTATTAGAGACGGTTACACCAGTTGGCAAGTGTCCCTTGGTAAGTTGTTAACAAGAGAGATCTGTGATTTGAGTATCGAAGTTTTAGTATTAAACTTATTGAGAATCCAAATTTATTTATGTTGCCCCTCCATAGAACAACTTTTAAAACTATTCAAAAGCCTTTCCTGTGACTGGAGAGAGAATGCTGGGGTTAAGGCAGTTACCTTGTATCCATCCTGCTGGGTTCAAGTTCCTTATACCATATATGATCCCCTGAGCACTGCCAGGTGACTCTGAGCACAGAGCTTGGAATAGCCCCTAACTGCTGCTGGGTATATCCCCAGTTACCTCCATTTCCATTGCAAAAATATAATAAATCACAGATTCTTATAGGAATGAAAAGTATAAATCTTTATTTCTAAGAAGGGAAGAATCAAAATAAAGCCACACCGAAGAGAAATAATTCATGAAGGAAGTTTTATTATGATGATTCTCATAGAAGGGAAAAGAGTATCAACAGTGCACTAATTTAAAAGCATTGGGAGCCAGAGCCATAGCCCAGCGGGTAGGGCGTTTGCCTTGCACGCAGCCGGCCCATGCCTGCCCGGGTTTGATCCCCCGGCATCACATATGGTCCCCCCGAGCACTGCCAGGAGTAATTCCTGAGTGCAGAGCCAGGAGAAACCCCTGAGCATCGCCAGGTGTGACCCAAAAAAGCAAAAAATAAATAAATAAATAAAAGCATTGCTTGGGGGTGGAGCGATGGCACAGTGAGTAGGACGTTTGCCTTACACGTGGCCAACCTGGGTTCGATCCTTGGCATCCCATATGGTCCCCCGAGCACTGCCAGGAGTAATTTCTGAGTGCAGAGCCAGGAGTAATCCCTGAACACAGCTGGTTGTGACCCAAAAAAAAGCAAAAATGAATGAATGAACAAACGAACGAATGAATGAAAGTATTACTGGCTGCTGAGGTAGTACAGCGGGCAGGGCACTGACCTTGCACTTGACTGACCTGGGTTCGATCCTGGCAGTCCATATGATCCCCTGATCACCACAGGAGTGATCCCTGAGTGCAAATCTCCCCCCACCCCAGAAAAAAAACAAAATTGCAGAAGCATTGTCACTGTCTTCCCATTCATCATCGATTGGCTCGAGCAGGCACCAGTAACATCTCCATATGTCCTGTCTCATGCTAGTAGAGCCCAAGGGCACCTGCTTTCTCCAGGAACATAAAGAGCCTCAAACCATTCCATCAGGTCATGGGAATGAGGTCTAAAATTGTTACTGGTCTTTGGCATATCAAATACGACACGGGTAGCTTGCCAGGCTCTGCCGGGCGGATAGTATACTTAGAGATGATTGTAATCATCTCTAAATCCAGCATTTATTGATGAACCGCACGGCCGCAACCAGACTCGTGAACAGGGCTGTGATAGTCCGGAGGAGGCCCTCATGGAGTGGGGGTCGTCTGGCTTGTTGCGAGGCTCTGCTGGGGTGGCGGGCCAGGGCTAGAACCCACCATCCTTCCTGGGCGCCTCGTGAGCGGCTGGGCACAGGGAGAGCCAGTAGCAGCTCTGCCCTATGTCTGTGAGTCTCTGGATCAGCATACCTGGGCCGGATTGAAAAAAGACTGCTGCAGGGTGGATCTCGATGAGCCAGGCTGTGATAGGCTGGTCTGCTGGGTGGAGTTCTGACGAGGGGGAAGTCCAGATGTGGAAAATGGAGGCCCTCACGGAGTGGGGATCGTCTGGCTTGTTGCAAGGCTCTGCTGGGGTGGCGGGCGGGGCTAGAACCCACCATCCCTCCTGGGCGCCTCATGAGCGACTGGGCACAGGGAGAGCCAGTAGCATCTCAACCCATGTCTGTGAGTCTCTTTGCACCCAGTTCTCCTGCATCCACTGGATGGCTTCATTCTCGTTGAACTGCTTCTCAAATTCATATTCTTGCAGAGCCAACACTGATATGTTCATCGGGCGGCTCTTCAGAGTCGCTGCTCTCTGTGCGTTGCTGTGCGCTGCTGGGCGCCGGCTCCGGGGCTACCTGCTCGTGCGCGTCCACCTGCACCCGCGGAGGTCTTAGTGCGGAAGCATTACATTACATTATATTACATTACATTACATGTTTAAAAAAAAAAACAAATTCTTGCTGCTAAATAGTAGCATCCAGTGATTAACGTTAAATTAATTGGTGATTGCTACAAGTTTAGTTAGTCGTATGTATTTAAAATTCTATGACAGTTTCTTTCTGTGAATTGTCTTACAGTTTCACTTGACTAGCTGAGAAATCTTCAAGATTGGTGAAACATTACAGAAGTTTACAGGTGGCAGGGCCTCCTTCACACATGCAGAACAGTGCTCTGCCTTTGACCACACCCCCCCCCCCCCCGCAGCTCTGTATATACTGTACCTTGTCACTGATAGCTGGCAAGGTACAGTATATGCATGTATAAAGGACCATGTTCTGACATTATCCTGGCTCATTTCCCTGGAGAAGGAGATTAGCCTCATGGGGGAGGGCTTTAGGAGTCAGGGACTAGTCCTGGCTCTGTGCTCAGGAGTCACTCCTGGCAGTGCTCATGGGATCACATGGAATGCGGAGTCTCTAACCGTGTCTGCCACATGCAAGGCCACTGCTCTACCTGCTGTACTATCTCTGCTGCCCTTGGAGATGTGCCACATTGACCCTGGAAGACTCACTCCTGCAGTTTGTCCTGTTCAGTCCGCCCATGGGGCAGAGCTCGGGGCGGGGCACTGGTCCTGCCCACCATGCCAGGCTCCAGGCTCGGAGTAGGGTGATACAGCACAGTGACTTTCAGATCTGGTTGCCATCAGACCACCCAGGGAGCTTTTAAGAAAATACTTGCAGATGTTGGAGAGACAGTACAGTAGGTAGGTAGGGAGTTTGCCTTGCATGCAGCTAACCCGGGTTCGATCCCGGCATTCCATATGGTCTCCTGAGCACTGCCAGGAGTAATTCCCTCAGTGCAGGGCCAGGAATAACCCCTGAGAATTGCTGGGTGTGACCCAAAAAGCAAAAAAAAAAAAAAAAAAATACTTGTAGGAGCTACAGCCTAAGAATTCCTGGGATTCTGGCTAGTTGGACTGAGCCCAGAATTTGCATTTTATTAAGTGCATAAGTGATTCTAATGTCCATCACCTTTTAGGGTGACTAAGCTGCCCATGTGAGTTTCTTTGTCAAATAGTATAGAAAGTGAAAACTACTTCAGTTATATGCTAAGTTAAAATATAAGATAGTTTTTTTTAGTTATCTTTATCTTTTTAATTCAGGTTTTATCCCTAGTTCTCCTCTCTGGGATTATTTTAATTCTGATTATGTTGTAATATCTTGTGTTTTTGAAATCCAGTTTAAGCATTAGGCTTTATGCCTCAACTTGATATTTTTTTGTTTTTTTGGGCCATACCTCAAGATGCTCAGGACTTGTCCCTGGTCCGCGTTTGGGGATCACTCCTGGTGGGGCTTGGGTGTGTTATGTATGCCAGTCATCAAAATTGGGTCAGCTGCCTGCACTGCAAAACTCCTTACCCGCTGTACTAACGCCATGTCCCTGATGCCTCAATTTTTTTTTCTTTTTGGATCACACCCAGCAATGCTCAGGAGTTACTCCTGGCTCTTGGCTCAGAAAATACTCCTAGCAGTGCTCGGGGACCACATATGGGATGTTGGGGATTGAATCCAGGTTGGCCACATGCAAGGCAAACGCCCTACCTGCTGTGCTATCACTCCAACCCCTGGTGCCTCAATTTTTACATGCACTTTTCTGCTTAACCCTCAGGAGAGTGCTGTGAGTGTAAGCACTATCTCCGTGGTTGAAGGCGTTTCAGGGAGCCAGGGAAGTGTCTTGAGAACTTGCCTTGCATATGTGCAGCTCTAGGTCTAATTCTCAGCACTGTAGTAGTAATAATAATAATAATAATAATAATAATAATATCATCAAGAAAATAATGCAAAGCTGTGATCATTGCACTATTTGCATGTCCTATACTATAGAATGGAGTCTAGTACCCTATACATGTATAGTTGCTTTCTTAAAAATGATCTTTGGAAAATGGGCCATGTTATGCTTTTCAGCATGATAAAAAAAAAAGTCCAAAATGACACTTTATTACCCAGTCTTTGTCTAAATTATTCACAGTTTCTTAAAAAAAAAGAATGACATACTGCAGGTGGGCAGGGGAAGTTGAGTTTTTGAGCCACACCCTGCAGTGCCAGGGATTGTGCTGTGGCCAGCTGCTTAAGTCTGTGGTAATGCCTTATCCCCTTTGCTGCCTCTCTGGCTCATAAAGGATCTTTTAAGATATGGATTTGGTGGGGCTGGAGGGGTGTTAGGTTACACCCAGCTGTGCTCTGGGCTTAGTCCTGGCTCTGTACTTAGGGATCGCTCCTGGTGGTTTATTGGGGACCATATGCTATATTGGAGGTGGAACTAGGATCAGCTGTTTGAAAAAAGAAGGGCCTTTATCCCTGCGTTATTTCTCCTGCCAAAACTGTACTTTTTTGAGTTTTTGGATCACATCCAACGATGCTCAGGGGCTCCTGACTCTGCACTCCTGGCTATGCTCAGGACACCATATGGGATGCTAAAGGTTGAACCCAGGTCAGCCATGTGCAAGGCAAGCACCCAACCCACTATACTATTATTGCTCCAGCCTCAATAGCTATACGTTTTTAAATGCAGAATAAATCAGAAATAGTATATACTTTGTTCACTTATGTGCACTGCTTTTGACTGTAACTCAACTATTTACTAAATCATTTGGGGACTATGGCAGGAATTGAATCCAGGCCTCCTACCCTTTGCTCCATCTCTCCTACACTCATTTTCAGGTATTTTTTTAAGGCAACCCCTCTCTTTTCCTTGCATATTTCATGGTTTTTCCTTTGAATTGCTCCATAGTTTCTTACACCTTATTACAGCTTCTTTATACATTTACACCTCATCTTTAAAAAGTTTTTTTTAGGTATTTTTAAACTTTTGATTTAACCCATTTTCTTCTCTAATGTTAGATAGATAGATAGATAGATAGATAGATAGATAGATAGATAGATAGATAGATAGATAGATAGATAGATAGATG
>JAJIBD010008084.1:0-81067 GCA_021461705.1 Cryptotis parvus
GGAATGAAGACTTGATAAGACCCATTAACCAACAATAAACCCTGAGGAAGCTGGATCCACTTTCTAGGCTCAGCCTTTAATCGAGCTACATTTCAGCACAGAAGATCCAGCAGAAACAGGTTAGAAAAGGAGATTTTCGAAGAAGACCACTCCCAAAGTTTACTTCCTTGGTAATGGCCCCAGCAAAGGACTTTAACCTAGGTTGAAGCCCCATATGGGAGTAGCTTGGGAAGAAACCTATAAAAGCTGTCCTGACCAAAGGACAGTGCACAAATGCTGCCTGAGCCTATGTGCTGCTTGAGCCCATGTGGCCGAGCACATGTGGTGCCCGAGTACATGTGTCACCCTCATCTCCCCTCTTGAGATGTGTACTCTCTCTCTCACTTTCCCTCCTCCTTCCCCTTCCTAAACCTCCATAACAAAAATTTGTTTTACTTCACTGCTCATCTTATCCTGAAAATTCTTTTCTGTGAGGAAGACAAGAACCCTGCAGAAACCCTGGGTAAGGGCCTAGGACTGAGTTGCCTTTTATCAGTCCTTAGCCTGCTCACCGGGTCCCAGGCGGCAGAGACGGCTGGGGAGAAAGCGACCATCTCTCCTTCCTGCCTCACATAAGCCAGGCCCACCTACGTCATATCTACCAATTATATTTCAGCTTAAAAAATTAAGTATGAATCACCAAAAGGAGTACAAACTTTATTTTAAAGTAAAACCAGGGAGTTATTTTCCTTGGTTGTCCAAATCAGATCCTGCATAAGTAACACCTCTCCAAAGGATCGAAAATCTCCAGAATGTCTTTAAATATTTTCAGGTCAGGCAGACACCATAGCCAGACCTTGACCATCTTGAGGTTTTGGGAGTTCTTTCAGCATCAAATTTTGGAACATGAGAGGGACTATGTCCCCTGGTCTCCCTAGGTCCTGGCCACACACCTGGGATCAGCTGACTTGGCAAAGTGACTTACTCTTATGACTAGAATTCTGCAGGCATGGCCTCCTGGGCTCCAGTCCCCAGAGAAGGCAGCCAAGTCTGGACAATGACACACTTGGGACTCTTGTGTGAGTGAGACCACGGAATCTTGCAGGAGCTCATAAAAACCTCCTAACACCTTTCCCAGACATGCTTTTTATTTTTTGTCCCTAACAAGGGAGCAAGGCCCAGCTTTATCCCCTTCCTAGATGCCTTTTTTTTCTTCTGGACTGGGAAACTTCCTCTAGCCCCACTGAGCCAATTGCCCCGTGCTGCCTTCAGAACAAGATGCGATGATGCCTGCTGCCTGAGGGTGGGCAGAGGTCCTAGCACCTTCAGGTGCACCCAAGGTCCATCCACAGCAAAGTGAGTAACCTGCACTCAAGGCTTCACACCCTTCATTTCCAGAGGGACTATCGATTTCCCACCTGACCTGTAGAAAATAGTGCTTAGAATGCGACCTTAGTCCTAGTGACCCTAGACCTTTGACTCCTAGTCCTTTTTTTCTTTCTCTTCTTGGTGCCTCTTCCCAGGCCATCCCCAGATACAAAAGAGTCTTCAAGGATTCTTTGTCTTCAAAGAGTCTACAAAGAGTCTTCAAGGATTCACTCCTCCTCCCTTAATTAAAACCCAGCCACAAAAAAAAGAGTAGTTTGCATAGTAAAGAGTGATTCCTTTCAGAGGAATTTTCCTAAGGCAAGAGAAAATATTTAAAGACATTCTGGAGATTTTCGATCCTTTGGAGAGGTGTTACTTATGCATGATCTGAATTGGACAACCAAAAATTCACAACAAAATACTGCTTTATGCATTTACTGTGTCCTGAGTTTGGCAACAGCAAGCAGTATAAATTTAGCTTTTTTCTCCGACTACCACAATTTTTGCAAATGTAGCCTGAAATTTTGCTGCAATCTTAACTATGACATCATTGTCTGTCTGGTCTCAAAATAGACTGACTATTCTTTCCACTTATGGGAATTAATGCTCAGGGGAAACTTAGGAAAGTATACTAGCATTATCCTCGGGGCATCCCGGGTCACTTTGCAATGAGTGATAACTCTATGATTGACGGTGAGGCAGAAGCAGAGGTAGGGTCTCTGTTCATTTGCTATTCCCAGGTTGGTCCATATTTTCAAGAATGAAAATATTGAATTATAAAGATGCCCATACTCGGAATTAGAAAGTTGAAAAGTTTATTGGAAAGTAGAAGGGAAAAGGAACTCAAGTGGGAGGAACTTAGTATAGGACTAAGTTAACTCTGGCTCTTTTTGTGGGGTTCTTACAGGAAAACCGGGTCTCTTTGTTGTTGGAATGCGGGAAGTTAAAGATAAGCGTTTTCCTACAGACCCTTTTAAACAAAAATTGGGCTCTTGGTAGACATTAGAGAGGATGCAATCAATGATCTAATGGGTATTTTCCATTATCTTAACCTCCCAGTGAGGCCAGGCTCTGGGACGGAATTTTTATGATGGACTATTGATAACTCCCTGTTTATCAGAAAAGGCCCAGGAAAATGTATGATGCGTCAGCCAGAAACAGGGCTGCTCACAGGAGCTGCTGAGGGTAAGCCGAGTCTTCCTCTTTTAGTGCATACAGTAAGTTAGATGGATCCAAAAGTTAGGGAGACCACCTGGAAAGAAATCAAAGTACCTACAGGAATTTAAAACAACTCATTGTTCAGAGGAATTTGTAAAGGAGTTCAATGTTCACTTTATTCTTTAATTTTACAAAACCTCCCTAGTGAAAGCATGCATTAGTCTTCAATTTCCTGTATAAAGAAACTGAGGTACCCCAGAGTGCGGTGATTCTCCAGATATTTCAAAGAAAATCATTTCAGGGCAAATCTGTAACCCCAAACCCAAATCTGGGTAAGACCTTTCCCTCCACGGCACACTGCTGTTCTTTATGCATGTTCTTTTGGAGACCAAGATTCTTCTCTCATAGTTTTCCAGTTCGGACTCCCATCCCTTACTCAGCACAACATTATTTTTAGCTTGCTATAAGGAGTTGATAGGCTGGTATTTGTACTATTGGTCAGGCTGAATAATCTCTTGCAGATTCAAGAAAGGTGAGGAGGGTTCCAAGGTTCCAGGTAGCTCACCAGTGCTGGGCTTTGCTTTAGGTTTATGGACTGTTATGCCACAGTAACAATATAGTACTTCCCTGGTAGCAGTCTTTCCCCACTATCACATGGAGTTCAGACCCTTCTTAGTACTTATTAAGACATTCTGTATTTTCTACGTCATAAATTCAGGACTAGCTGCCCCTATTAGTCCAGTTGCAGACAGACTAGCAAAAGGGAGTTATGTGCCAGAAGAGAATAAAACACAGGTCATCTAAGAGAAAGGTGGGCTAGATAGAGCATTGCTATTGATCATAAGCTAGTCTATGATCAGCACTATGCCCTGTGAATTTGGAAAGTCCACTCATACCTCTGATCCTAAATTTCACTATCTGAGAACGGGAATAAAACAGTTATTCTTTAGATCTATAGTGAGGATTTAATTAGAAAAAATTAAAATAGATACTTATTACTAGCCAAATGCAGAAAATGAAACAGTAGAAAAGAAAGGGGTAAAGAGGGGGAAATAGAACTGGGATAGTTTGGGAATGTGTTAAAGATGGTATATCCCAGTGGCTGAGAATATAGACATTGAGGTCAGATAGTGCTCAAATAAAAGTTTAAATGTTGTATAGGATATATAGCATATAACGCATAAAATGGCATCCTGAGACA
This sequence comes from Cryptotis parvus, assembly GCA_021461705.1. NCBI lineage: Eukaryota > Metazoa > Chordata > Mammalia > Eulipotyphla > Soricidae > Cryptotis > Cryptotis parvus. The sequence goes on from JAJIBD010008084.1 coordinate 3,707, forward strand.
AATAACTTTAGAAAAGATGACATACTAGGTGAGGTTCCAGAAACTGATTTTCTAAGCCAATGTTTTTGTATGGAGATGTCCCAGGGGCAAGCATTTGCCCAAACAGAAGTTGCTGAACCATATGAGAGCCGAAACTTTTTTATCGGCTATATCTTCTGGCTCTTGAGCACATTGGCAGATCCTATCACCTTGGATAAGATCATCTTGGATTTATTTTGGGTAGTTGGATTATATCATTTCACTTAGAGCTACATCTAGCTTTTTAGAGCTAGGTCAACTGAGTTTCATTTCCGATTTTGTCCTTTCTAACTAAAAATTTTGTATGCCTCCATTTTCTGATTTGTAAAACTGGACTGGTAATAATTAGGATAATACCAGTGGTCTCATGGGGTTATTGAATGAATTAAATGAAATATTCCGGGGGCCAGAGTGATAGCCCAGCAGGTACGGCATTTACCTTGCACGTGGCTGGCCCATGCCAGCCCAGGTTTGATCCCGGCATCCCATATGGTCCCCCAAGCACCTCCAGAAGTAATTCCTGAGTGCAGAGCCAGGAGAAACCCCTGAGCATTGCCGGGTGTGACCCAAAAAGCAAAAAAAAAAAAGAGAGAGAAATAATGCATCAAGGTCCCTAGTTTGAGGCTCAATAAATATTAGCTATGATGATAGTGATTCTATTATGATAATTTAACAACTTTGTCTAATTATTTTGTAAAATAAGTATTTTATTCCATTATCAACATCCTATGTAGCTGACATTGGAGCACAGAAATGCAAGGAACTACACAGTTGACTAGATATCCAAGACCATAAAAATTTTCCTCTTTGTTCTTTCATTAACAGATGGATACCACTAACTGGACCAGTGTGTCCCACTTTGTGCTCCTGGGCATGTCTACCCACCCAGCAGAGCAGATCCCACTCTTTATCCTTTTTCTATTCATGTATGCAATCAATGTTTCTGGCAACTTTGCCATCATCACTCTGATTATCTCCACTCCACGCCTCCACACTCCTATGTACATCTTTCTCAGCAACTTGGCCTTTGTGGACATCTGCTTCACCTCCACCACGGTCCCCAAGATGCTGCAGAACATTTTCTCCCCTACTAAGACCATTTCCTACCTGGGCTGTCTGGCCCCAGACTTATTTCTTCATTTGTTTCGCAGCCATGGAAAACTTCCTCCTGGCTGTGATGGCCTATGACCGCTACATAGCCATCTGTCACCCTTTCCACTACCCAATGATCCTCACCAGAATGCTGTGTTCACAGCTGGTTGCTGTGTGCCATGTTCTCTCCCATCTCCATGCCTTGCTTCACACTCTTCTCATGGGCCGGTTGATCTTCTGTGCAGAGAACAGGATCCCTCACTTCTTCTGTGACCTCTACCCTCTGATGAAGATCTCCTGCTCCAGTACTCACCTCAACACCCTAATGATTCACACAGAAGGTGTTATTGTCATCAACGGCGCTCTGGCCTTCATCATTGTTTCTTATGCTTGTATCATCTCAGTGGTCCTCCGGACCCCTCAGCCAAAGGCAAGTGGAGAGCCTTTTCCACTTGTGGCTCTCACCTCACTGTGGTGGCCATATTCTATGGCACCCTCACGTCGGGTCTATTTCAGACCCCTTTCCAGCTATTCAGTGACCACGGGCCGCATACTCACTGTTATGTACACGGTAGTGACTCCCATGATGAACCCCTTCATTTACAGTCTAAGGAATGGAGATATCAAGGGAGCCTTTAAAAAATGGGTGAACCGGATATGGACTTGAAACCCCAAAGTGCAGTTTTTCAGATTTTTTATCTATGATTCTGGAGCCTGAAGAACTGATCATCACAGACAGGCTTCTTTTACAACTTCCCAGAAATATCTAAATTAGGTGCGTTCCATGGTTTTTGTTGTTTTTTTCTTTAGGTAGTGTCCTGAATTATCCTTTGAATGAAACAAAAGATAGACACTATGCACTTAACATGAAACAATTAAAATGGCTTTCAGAATAAAAAAGTGGGCCAACTATTAAACACCAAGGATGTAACTCTAAGAATTCTGAGATGTATGATACATACTCCTGGCGGTGCTCGGGGGACCATATGGGATTTGGGCTATAGAACCTGGGCCGGCATGGGCTGGCCACATGCAAGGCAAATGCCCTACCCGCTGGGCTATCTCTTCGGCCCTGCTTCACCTCCACCTCCAAAGGCCAGAGCTGCTACTTGCTCTCCCTGTGCCCAGCTGCTCATGAGGTGCCCGGGAGGCGTGGTGGGTTCTAGCCCTGGCCTGCCACCCCAGCAGAGCCTCACAACAAGCCAGACCACCCTCCCCTACTCCATGGGGCCTGCCATTTTCCACATCCGGACTTTCCTCTCGTCACAACTCCACCCAGCAGACCAGACTATCACAGCCCGGATCATCGACAGCCACCCTGCAGCAGTTTCTTTTTACAATCTGGCCCAGGTATGCTGAACCAGAGACTCTCAGACATGGGGCAGAGCTGCTACTTGCTCTCCCTGTGCCCAGCTGCTCATGAGGCACCGGGGAGGCATGGCGGGTTCTAGCCCTGGCCTGCCACCGCAGCAGAGCCTCACAACAAGTCAGACCACCCTCCCCTACTCCAAGGGGGCCCGCCATTTTCCACATCCGGACTTCCCTCTTGTCACAACTCCACCCAGCAGATCATACTATCACAGCCTGGCTTGCGTGGCCGGTAGTGGCTGCGCGGTTCATCAATAAATGCTTTATTTAGAGGTGACTACAACAGTATGCCACCCGCATGGCAAGCCTGGCAAGCTGCTCATGTAGTATTTGATATGTCAAATACCAGTAACATTTATATTAGGTCATTCCCTTGGACCTAATATAATGGTTTGAGGCTCTTTATGTTCCTGGAGCAAGCAGATGCCTTTGGGTTCTACTAGCATGAGACAGGACATATGGAGATATTAGTGGTGCCTGCTCTAGCAAATAGATGATTAACGAGAAGATAGTGATAGTGATAGTGATGATACATACACAAATTCTGCTTGATTCATGAAGGAAATAAGATTATTGAAAGTATAAACAGAAACCATGAATTTTCTGTTTCATGGTGATGGAAGCTAATCAACCAGGCTCAGTAATATTAGACAATGATAATAAATGTCACAGTCAGAATAAGAGTAAAATTATATCCCAGAGCTGGTCTAACAAAGTCATTAAATCCTGCTCGCTGCTGCTTGGTCCTCACCAACACTATCAGCAACAGGACCTAGGCATAGCCCTTGAGAAGACTCAAAACCCCATGTGCCTAGGGGACTAGAAATAGCTCAGATTCTCAAGAACTGGTTTTGCAGCTTTAAGTTCAAGAGTTTATAGTCCTCAGCTTAACAATCCATGTTGAACATGGAGAGTAGTTCCAAGAGCCTAATAAAATCTTGAATCTTCCATTACAACATTGTAGAGGGACATTTCCTGACACTAAATATGAGGAAAGCTATCCAAAACACGGAGAAGTTGCTAAAGCCACCTGATTTATTCCATATATCTAGATAATATTTTCTTATGCATTATATGAGATGTTATGGTTCTGAGATCAGAAGGAACAAAGTTGTGATAATTTTTGTGCAATGTGATAGGAGAAGATATTCTCGTAACCTATATGTAAGTATTGCTCAAGTTTGCACTATTGATATCAGTTTGAAAAACTACACCTGTAAGTTTTTGGCTGTACCCAAATAAATTCTTCCAAGGCAAACAGTTCTGTGGCATTTATAAAAAATAAAATCAATTTTTCCTACTTTACTATAGTCCTTTATATTTTCTAGAAAGTATCTAACATAGCCAATGTTTTTCTTCTTGATTCTACTGTTTCTTCTTTATTTTTCTTGCCTCATTACCCACCTTCCTTCTTCAGCTTTAGGTGGCAGTTCCACTACTGATCCTCTTTATTATTTAGCAACTCACTTGTATTATTTCTTTCTTTTTTTTTTTCACACCCAGCCATGCTCGGGGTTTCTCCTGGCTCTGCACTCAGGAATCCACTCCGGCGGCTCGGGGACCATATGGGATGCCGGAACGAACCCTGGCCGGGATGGGCTGGCCGCAAGGCAACGCCCTACCCGCTGGCTACCGCTCGGCCCATTGTTTTTTAATGATATATATTATATATATAATATTTATTTATTTATTTATTTTGACGAGCAGGGCATGTGATCAGCTCTTCTGTTGGGTGGAGCTCTGATGAGCTGTGGAGTCCAGATGTTGAAAATGGACCATGCTCGTCATAGTCCCACCCTACAGCCATCTATTTCAAGCCCAAGTATGCCTGATCCAGAGACTCAGATACATGGGGCAGAGCTGCTACTTGCTCTCCCTGTGCCCAGCTGATCATGAGGCGCCCAGGAGGGAAGGCAGGTTCTAGCCCTGGTCTGCCATCCCAGCAGAGCCTTTCAAGAAGCCAGAGGAACCCCACACCATGAGGGCAGCCATTTTTAACATCTGATAAAAGCAAATAAATAAATACAATTTTGTAAAAGGATAAAGCATAGGTACTTATGGGATACCATAAAAATGAAACAATATGTGCATTATGAAAGTCTCAAAAAGAACATAAATGGAAAGGATGAAGAGTTTTATTAACAGAAACATGGCTGAGAGAGCACCAAATTTGGGAAATAACATTAACATACATATTCATGATACTCAAAAGTCACCAAGCAATATCAACCAAAGGTTATAATGCAAGACACATTAGCCAAGTTACCAGATGGCAAAGAGATAATTTCAAGGCAAAAATTAAAAAAGACATTACAGCCAAGGGAAACTCAAAACGGATTTTTCAGCAGAAATTTTGCTTGGTGACTTACAGTGAAGGCAAGGAGATGGGGAAATGGGTGAAGGAATTGAGAGGTTCAAGCTTTGTTACAAAACTTAAAAGTTGTGAAGATATTATATATAAGAATTGTGACTATAATTAATAACACTGTAATATATGCATAAAATTATTAAGACAGTACATCTTGGAAGTTCGCCTTACAAGAAAAATGTGTTGATGTCTATTAACTAGACTTATTGTGATAAATGGCGTTTATATAGACAACTATTAAGTTACATTGTATAAATCACAGTACACAAAACTTATATAATGTTATATGTCACTAATAACTCAAGAATTAAAAATTAAGGGTGGGAGAGAAAATGCAGTGGGTAAGGCACTTGCCTTGCACACAGCTGATCCTCGATCATTCCTAGAGACCCTTAAGGACCCTGAGCACAGAGCCAGGTATAAGCCCTGAGCACCACAAAGAATCACTTTCTCTGTGAAGAGTTTTACTGTCATAAGGCAACTCATTATTTATTATTAAAGTCTTTTCAGAAGCAATAAAGATAATTTTTCTTCCTATGAAAAGAATGAAGCATCTGTGATCATAGCCACCACTTTCTGACAACTGTATGATCAATTAATTAAGATTTCTCTTTATATTTTATTGAAGTGCTCTCATAAATGTTTCTAATATTCAACATGTTTTCAAATCTAAGAATCAACTATTTGTTCTCATTAAATAGTTTAAACCTCTAAACTACATAAAATAATAAATGCACAGTCTTGGTGCAGATAGATAGCTCAAAATGATGAATTAGGGAAAGAATATGAAAATACATCTTCACATATTCACAAGTGAGGCCCATTCAATCTCTTCAAACACCAGTAGGAGTAATCCTAGGCACTGAGTCAGGAACATCCCAGAATACTGTTAAGTATGACCCCCAAAACAGAATAGGATAGGATAAATACTTTTATTTAGTATTCTTCTTCTTCTTTCTTTTTTTTTTTTTTTTGCTTTTTGGGTCACACCCGGCGATGCTCAGGGGTTACTCCTGGCTCTGCACTCAGGAATTACTCCCTGGTGGTGCTCGGGGGACCTATTTAGTATTCTTATATACCAAACTTATCATTTTTATTTTCATTAATTCCTAGATCTGTTTCTTTTCCTACCTCTTTCCAAATCATCAAGTTGAAGTAAGGGTGCTTCACAGTGCTCACACACACTTACCTATTTTTTTGTCCCACCAGTAATCCAATAAAATGTCATTTACAAAAACAAGCATCACACCATATTTTCAAACTCTGGTTTAAGTCACTGCTATTTATTCTGTGGACAAGTGGTATTCAGGCTGCCTATATGCTTATTAGAAATGTAGGTTCCATATCCCAACTGTTTGAATAAGGATCGTTAGGTATGAGGTCCAGGAATCATCCTAGTTGCTATCTGATATTTCTTGGAGTGTAACCCATATACTTGGGACATTTTAAGATAGTCCTTAAATCTTTGGATTCAGGAGATGTGCTGCCATTCCCTGTTGGCTTGAGAACTGGGTTGGAAGTTTCCTGAAATGCAGAATTTCCTGAAAAGCCTTTTCAGTGCTCTCCTAACTTCCTGGTTCCGTAGGCTATAAATCAGTGGGTTTAGCATAGGAATAACTACTGTATAAAAAATGGCAACCTGGCGATCTTGATTCAGGTCATAGCTGGAAGATGGCTTGAGGTACATGCGGATCACTGTTCCATACAGGAGCAGCACCACCATGACGTGAGAGCTACAAGTAGACAGAGCCTTGCGCAGGGCAGCAGCTGAGTGCATGCGGGCTATGGCAGCACCAATGCGAGCATAGGAACCTAAAATGAAGAAGAAGGGACTGACCACCACAGCCACACCCTCTGTGAATATTAGCATTTCATTGACCACTGGCCTGGTGCAGGAAAGCTTCAGCAAAGGCGTGATGTCACAGAAGAAGTGAGCAATCTGGTTGCCACAGAAGGTTAAACGGGTGACCAGCACACAGTAGAGCAGGCTGTTGAGACTGACAACCACCCAAGAGGTCAAGGTTATGCGAAGACAGAGGTGGCGGCTGACAATGGCAGAATATCTTAAAGGATTGCAGATAGCAACATAACGGTCGTAAGCCATGGCGGCCAGCAAGTGACCTTCCATGCTTCCCACGGCCATAAAGAAGAATAGCTGGATCATGCAGCAGTTAAAGGAAATGGTTCTGGTGGCAGACCATGCATGCACCAGCATCTGGGGAATGGTGATGGTTGTCAGAAAGATGTCAATAAAGGAAAGCTGGCTGAGCAAGAAGTACATGGGGGTCTGAAGCCTAGGGTCCGAGAGGGCAACACTTACTAATAGAAAATTTCCCATAACTGCTACTAAGTACATGGCAAGGACAATCCAAAAACAATGGGCTGCATTTCTTGCCTGCTGGTCAGACCAAGAGGACAAATTCAGTCACGTCTGTCTTGTTTCTAGTAGCCATAAGCTATGTCCCATGTTACCTGTAAAAAGAGAATATTAGGATCAAATACATTAACTGTAACCTGGAAGAGCTCATAGAAACATGCTTTTTTGCAGAAGTCTGCCTATTTTATAGTTTGTTCCTTTATCGTAGTCTACTACTTTTAATTTGGTAAACAAAACATTTTTTCTTCTGTTTTCAGCTTTAGGGTATCATTAACAAAATATTAATATGTTTGTTTTGTTATAGTTGAGTGACTCCATACCTACATATATTGTGGAATTAATTCTATAATCTTTTAAAGTTTTATTACAACACCGTGAGATAGACATTTGCAAAGCTGTTCATGATTGGGTTTCAGTCATACAATGTTCCAACACCAATCCCTCCACCTGTGCACATTTCCCACCACCAATGTCCCCAGAGTCCCTCCCTGCTCCCCAGTCTGCCTCTATAGCAGGCACTTCTCTTCTTTCTCTCTCTGTCTCTCTCTTACACACACGCACACACACACACACACACACACTCTCTCTCTCTCTCTTTCCTCTCTCTCTCTCTCTCACACACACACACACTCTCTCTCTCTCTCTCTCTCCTCTCCCTTCTCTTACACATTGTGGCTTGCCATACATACATTTAGGAGTTATAATGTATATCCCTTTGCATACATTCAGTTCTAGTCTGGCGTTACTATTTTACTATTTCCAACCATTAGTAGACCACTGGTATATATTTATATCCCACAAATAAATGTAGTCATTTTATATCTGTCCTTTTCCTTTTGACTAATTTCACTCAGCATGATGAAATTTATTTGATTAATACAACCACACATACGATCATGATCAGTAGCAAACACCCTTCAGCTAGGAGTTTGTGAGAAACTAATAGTTGGTTTAGCAGCTTGAATTCCCTTTAGGAGAACCCTAAAGTTTTAGTGGGGGATAAACTATTCAGGGTTTTATTACTGAATCTTGAGATGGGGGGTGGCGGCAGGGGTGGAAGCACATTGTGCGAGGTTGGTTTCTTTGTAGTGACAAAGCCTTTTCCACTGTGGTTCATTCCCTCCCTGCTTTTCTTCTTCATTCTCTTGGGAATTGACTCCTTCAGACCTTGGGTCCCTGTCCTGAAGACCAGCATTTTCTTTCAGTGAAATCTCCTCTGTATTCTAAAAGACTCACCTTACTGCCACTTCTATCTTCTGCAAATACATTGAAATATCCTCTCTGTTAAAGATAATCTTTCCTTTTTGCTTATTATGAGAATTTTGTATTTAATATTTTTCACTGTACTCTTTAGAGTAAAGGAAAAACAAATACACACAGAAAATCAGAATCCAAAGATTAGAGATGGCCTTGGTTTCCAAAGAGAAAGCTCCATGAAGGAATTTAGTCACAAGGACTAGTGTAGTTCACCAAAAAGGGAAATTTATCCTGAGTGTGCTGAGAACATGAACATCAACATTTTTTTTTTACTTGAATCACCGTGAGGCACAGTCACAAGGTTGTTCATGACTGGGTTTCAGTCGTGCAACATTCCAATAACCATTCCTCCACCACTGTACTTTTCTCACCACCAACGTCCCACGTTTCCCTCCTGTCACCCTTCCCAACTGCCCCCTAACCTCTCCCCAGCCTCTATTGCAGGCACTTTTTTTCTTTTTTAAAAATTTTTTTATTATACTACCATGAGATATACAATTTAAAATATGTTTGGCTTTGGGTTTCAGTCATACAGTGATTCAGCACCCATCCCTCCACCAGAGAATGGAAGACACATTTCTTCTCTCTCTCTCTCTCTCTTTCTCTCTCTCTCTCTCTTTCTCATTCTCTTTTCTCTCTCCTCCTGAGCATTATGTTTTGCAATACAGGTACTGAGAAGCAATCATGTATATCCCCTTACCTACTATCAGCACTCAGTTATCTTCCAGAGTGATCATTTCCAACTATCATTGTCATACTGGTTCCTTCTCTATCTCAACTACCTTCCCCCACTCTTACACTTGAGGCAAGCTTCCATCTGTGGCCAGTTCTCCTGGCCCTTGAAATCAATTGCTGCTTAACTCTATTAGATTTCAGGCCAACCACTGCCCTCTTTTTTTACAAGATATATTATTACAATCTGTATTTCTTTTCCATCTGTAAAAACTTCCTAAAAGTCATCCTGATCTCCCCCCGAATGTTGGTTCTTTAAACCTCCTCACGTCATCTTTAATAAATCAAATCCATGAAAATTAAATATAAAACTTTATTTTCCAATGTCTGCGATTTTTTCTTCTTGTTTGCTTCTCAGTCTCATTGGTTATTGCTCAAACTATGTACTCTTGAAATGCTGCTACTCACCCAAGGCAGTGACTACATGGGAGTGTATAAGAGGTGTAGATGAAAGTGAAAGAGAATATGGGATGGAAAAGTAGGACTGGAATATATCCCTTCATAAGGAAAGAACAAGGGAAAATAGTGTCTAAGAAGGGAAGACTGGCAGAGTGTAGATTTGAGGAATCTGAGGATAAGAATGTAATTTTTTCCAAGCATAACAAATTGCATTTTAAATCAATTATATGCAATTAGAGTAATAAGCAATGAGAGTGCTCTTCTTGATAGAATTCAAAATTCATCAATTGAGAGAAGATGCAAAATGCCTACCATAGAGGCAAGAGGCAAGCTGGGGGAGGAGTGAGGGAATCAGGAGACATCAATGGTGGGAAATGGCACTGGTGGACGGATGGATGCTGAACACTGTATGACTGAAACTCAAATATTAATATCTTTGCAATTGTATATCTCACAGTATTATAATAAAAATTTTAAAAAAAATTCATCTATCTTTCCTATTTTCCAATATCTCAGCATTGGTCCTGATAGTGTCTGAGTTCTTTAGGTCCTGTTCAAACATGTCTGATTTATCAAGGATGAAACTAGAGGAAGACAGAGAGAATAATAGTTATTTAGGGAGATATGAAGTACACATACACAGAGCTCAACACTTCCAAATGACAAGCTAAAACTGAGAACTGAAGACCAAAAATCAAAATTCCTAACAGAAAGAGTATTTTTTTAACTCCTCCTTCCTGACTCACACTTACTGCTTCTGGGACTTCTGGAGTAGTGGAGAAGGGAAATAGCTGAGCTTGCTTTTTTTCTGTCTCTGTTCTTTGATGAAAACACCAATAATGTATAAGTCCCACTCGTTTTATCTATATATGTGTTAGGCACTCTATTTATCGCCTTCTGGATCTAAGTTTTATTTCTGGTATCTTATCTGTATTCAGGAATCACAAAAATTGAATGTGATATGTATAAGTTAGTAGTCATAATCTGAAGTGTTTTCTACATCCTTATTACATAAAAATAGTCTTCATCTAAGCCCTTATGTTATTACTCAAGAAGTTATCCACTGAGTTACAATTACAAGTTCATCCATCATATTGATTATTTCTGCTATAGCATTTGTCCTTATTCTATTATTCTGTCTTATGAGTATCAATGTCACATTGTTTTCTATATTGTTATAATTTATCATGAATTCATTTTATATTTATTATTATGGAAGAATGTAACCTCATTCTCACCTTTTTTCCATATCTAATAGCATACACCAAGGTTAGAAAATCTGTGTACTCTGTGTTGCCTCTTCATAGCTTTCTCATAAAATTAAAAATTCTCTACTAGTTATTTTCCTTAAAAGTCTTTCTATAGGGAATCCCATCTCAATAAAGCAACCTCACTTACATGAGCTCACTCTGGGATCCTACTTACCCCATGAGATTCCATTGTGTTCAGATGAAATACTCATTAAAATGGGCTGAGCCCTTCTACTTTGCTTTAACAACTGGGACTATAACCTTAGGAATCTGTCTCTTCTTCCTTAAACTTAGATCTCATTGAGGCCAAAGCCCTAAAGCTTATGCAAAATTATTGTGTTTGTAAGAAAGATCTACCCTTCATGGGACACCTTAAACTTACACAATGTAAACAATTGGGCAAGGAGAACCCTCAAGAGGAAAGTGATTCCCATTTCATTATCTCAAGAAATAATCTTTCCATTGTATTTTTTCTCCGTAATTACTGTTTGCTATTAGCACAAAGATTATTTTTTAAGCTAAAGAATTTAACTTGGTGTCCCATGTGGTTCCCCTAGCACTTCTGGGAGTGATTCCTGAATGCAGAGTCAGGAGTAACCCCTGAGCATCGCCAGTGTGCCTCAAAAAGCAAGACAGACAGACAGACAGACAGACAGACAGACAGACAGACAGACAGACAGACAGACAGACAGATAGACAGATAGACAGATAGACAGATAGATAGATAGATAGATAGATAGATAGATAGATAGATAGATAGATAGATAAATAGATAGATAGATAGATAGATAGATGATAGATAGATAGATAGATAGATAGATAGATAGATAGATAGATAGATAGATAGATAGACAGATTTTAAAAAAAAATCTGTGATTTACAAAGTTACTGATAGTTGAGTTTTAGGCACATAATATTTCAACACCAATCCTATCACCAGTATCAACTTCCCTCCACCAGTGTTCCCATATTCTCTCCCCACCTCAAACCCCAACACAACCCTAACTGTCTACTTGATAGGCACATTACAAAGCTTGAGTGGTTGCACCTTAGATCTCATATTTTCAGTGCTTTTGAGTCTGTGTTTTGGATATTTGGCTATACCACCATTCATATCACTGGTATATTTGAAGCCATGATACTTGTTCACATAATACTTCTCCTTCTCTTCTCTTCTGGCAATAGATTTTTTTCCTTCTCTGTCCTCTCGACAGACTGGAGTCAAGGGTAATCTAGACCTCCCCCTTTTGCTACAATACATTTTCTCATACAGTATTCCATATGCCACAGATAAGTGAGATCATCCTGTGTTTGTTTTTCTTATTTTGGCTGACTTCACTCAACATGATGTCTTCCAGTTCCAACCACATTGCAGCAAATTGCATAATTTCATCATTCCTTATGGCTGCATAGTATTCCACTGTGTATATATACACAATATCATCATAATCCATTCATCTATCATTGGATACCTAGTCCATATCTTAGTACAAAGATCTTAATTGAGACAAATTAGGTGCAAGACATGAGGTTTTTTTTTTTTTTTTAAGTGCATAGGACAACTCTATTGGGTTATTTTGATTTTGTTTTCATTGGTTAATCCTGGCTCTGCACTCAGCAATCACTCCTGGCAGGCTCAGGTGACCAAATGGGATGTGGGAAATCAAACCTGGGTCAGCCTCATGCAAGGCAACTGTACTGTATCTCTAGCCAAGGACAACTCTATGATTCTGTTTCAATTTTATCTAGCCATTTTTTTTTTATTAGAACTATTATCCTCTGAATTCTTTTTTTTTTTTTTTTGCTTTTTGGGTCACACCCGGCGATGCTCAGGGGTTACTCCTGGCTCTGAAATCAGGAATTACTCCTGGCAGTGCTCGGGGGCCATATGGGATGCCAGGGATCAAACCCGGGCCGGCACAGGCCTGCCGCGTGCAAGGCAAACGCCCAACTCGCTGGGCTATCGCCTCCGGCCCTATCCTCTGAATTCTTGACTTTTAATATTTCACAAGGAAGTGAACCCTCCCAGCTCCAGCAAACACCTCCCACCTCCCAATCAGGTGTGTGTGGTCCCTGCGCTGCCTGCAGAACCACCCACCCATATCCAAAAAATTCAAAACCGTGTGGACACACTAGCTTATCTGCATGAACTACTTACTATTTATCTTACATGAGGTACCAGTAGCATATGTCCCTACATTCCTTGCCACCCACCCCATACTCTGAAAACAACCCATACACCTATTAACTGTACTCTCTAGGCGTCCTTTTGTGTCTTTCTCTCTCTTGGCATTCTTCACACAATCATGGAGGTGCTGAACCAGTCGGTTGTATTCTTCATTGATGGTATCTTCCCATGTTGCTGCAATGGTGCCAAAGAGTTCCCAGTTGGTGGTCGTTCTGGGAGTTCTCTTCTTAAACTTGAGGATCTGATGGTGGAAGCGCAAAAGATCAAGTACGACATCATTGGTCTGACTGAGACGAGGAGGCGTCAGTTGCATCATGCTGTACTTGACACTGGAGAAGAATTGTTCCTTGGAACATGCGATGAAAGAGGCGTCGGTGGTGTTGGTATCCTTGTCAACACGAACATGGCCGTCAACATTGATTCATTTGAATGCCTAACAAACCGAATAGGACGATTACACTTGAAGAGATGTGGCCCACTGCCAGCAATTTCTATCTTCATTGTCTACGCACCAACATCCACATACAAAGGAGATGAAATTGAAAAATTCTACATGGAACTGGAGGAGTTCTATTAAAAAGATCACACCTTCTACAAGGTCATAGTCAGTGATTTTAATGCCAAGATAGGACCGAGAAGATCGGCTGAAGAACTCCACATCTGGACCCATGGCCTAGAATGAAACGGACAGGGTGAGAGACTATCTGAGTTCATCATGTCCACCAAGACCATTCATGGGAACTCACTGTTCCAGAAGGCTGAAGCGAAGCGTTGGACATGGGAATCTCCTGGTGGACAGTTCCATAGTGAAATTGACCACATCATCTTCTTTTTTTTTTCAACATAAATAATGTGTAATTTATTATTATTATTTTTTAAATTTTTTATTATACCACCATGAAACATACAATTACAAAGGTGTTCGTAATTGGTTCTTGGTAATACAGTATTCCAGCACCCATCCCTCCACCAGTGCCCCATTTCCACCACCAATGTACCCCACCCCTCTCCGCCCACCCCCATGCTGCCTTAATAGCAGGTACCCCAGTTTCCTCTCTTTCTCTCTCTGTCTCTCTCTCTCTGTCTCTGCGTCTCTCTCCCTCTTATTTTACACATTGGACCACATCATCTTCAATTGACGGTTTTGTCTGACTGATCTTGCTGTCGTCCCCCAAATTCCAAACAGGATCGGACCATCGCCTCCTTCGTGCAAAATTCTACTTCCCGCAACGGGGGAAAAGGCTGCAAAGTTTAAGGCTGCATTCTGGGAGAGGATGTGGAGCAGTCACACTTCAGTATAAAATGATACTGAGTTTTCCAACAAATTTCTGGATGTGGCTCATCCCAAACAGTGGAGTCAGACCTTGAGCATGGCTGCAGTTGTGGAGTGTGGAGGTCCTCAACTGCTGGGGTTCTGTTTGGGCAGGTAAGAGAGAGAGAGAGAGAGAGAGAGAGAGAGAGAGAGAGAGAGAGAGAGAGAGAGAGAGAGAGAGAGAGAGAGAGGACGACAGAACAAGACAAACAGAAAGAGAGAAGAAGAGATTAAAAAAAACCTACCATAGAAGCATAGAAGCAGGCTAGGGGAGAGGGAGGGAATCGGGAACATTGGTGGTGGGAAATGGGCATTGGTGGTGGGATGGGTGCTGGAACACTGTAAGACCGAAACCCAAACATGAACATCTTTGTAATTGTATATCTCATAGTGATATAATAAAATATACATTAAAAACAATATTTGCCTAGTAAGTCTATTGCTTGTACTTAATTTTAGACCACTTCTTTTGAACTTCTCTTATTTTTGTGAATGTATAATTCATTTCTTTCATGCCTTAGTTTTTCGTTAACATATGACTATTTTAAGTATTACAATGAAGTAACTCTAGATGATTTTTTTTTTTCATGTTGGGTCACACCTGGCAATGCTCAGTGTTACTCTAGCTCTGCATTCAGGAATTATTCTTGGCAGTGCTTGGGGGACCATATAGGATGGCGGGGATTGATTTGGGGTTGGTTGTTGCATGAAAGGCAAATGCCCTACCTGCTGTATCATTGCTCCAGCCCCTGAAATCTTTTTCTCTAGTATTTGCCCTTGTAATTTTCTTTGAGTTATAATTGATTAGCGATTTAGCTAAATTATTCTTGTAAAGACTGCATTCTTTGTTAATCTCTGAAATTTCCACTTCTTGTTTTGATTTTTGTTGTTGTTTTGCTGTTGTTTTGGAACCACATTTGGGGAACTCAGTGCTTACTTCTGATTCTACAATCATGGGTCACTCCTATTGGGCTGTGGAATATGAACTGCTGGGAATTAAACTCAGATCATCTGTGTGCAAAGCAAGCACCCTACCCATGTACTTACTATACATTGCTTTATCATTGTCACTAACTACTTATTTTAGTTCTGAAATTTCCGTAGATGACTACTAAAGTTAAAGTAAAGATATGGGGCATAAGATATTTTTCTGAAAATATGCAAAGGAGAAATATTGAGAGTCCTATTAGATGTAGAAGATTAAGAAAGGTCCAATGACCCCTCAATGTAAAGGCCACACATACAATGCAATACAATCATTTTTGTTTTAGTTTTAGTATTCTATTACCAACTTTTTTTTTGTCAAGTCTTTGTCTTCAAATGATTAGGAAGAATAATAATTATTTTAAATACATCTTATAGTAGCACCCCAATTCTGGATATTTTGTGGGAAGATTCGAACAGCAAATAATGTAGATTGGTTGCTCAACATCAATTTTCTCCATTTTATTCTTCAGAAGAACTTGTAACTAGAAATCCAAATATCTGTCATTCACTTTTTTTTTTCCAGAGAGTAACACTGAAATTATGAATTCAGAGCTGGGAAGAAGAGCAGACTTGAATTCACCTATTCTCCCGATATCCTCTCTCAAGAAAGCAGATTTTCCCCAGGGCTAGGCTCCATGCAGCCTTCTATTTTCATTTCATGGAAGAGCTCATAATTCTCTTATATGCATATATTTATTCCTTTTTATAGAATTTCAGTTTACCATGCATTTTTAGTTATTTCAGTTTCCACAATGAATTTATTTTTTGGGCAAATGATAGTTCCCCATCTAAGTTAATAAGTATGTAGAAATACAAAATAATAATAATAATAATAATAATAATAATAATAAATAAAAGTAATCCACTTATCAGGAATGTGAACTCCAAAGATTTAAATAACACATGTGTTGCAGGACTCCTCTAAGAGCCTCTGCATCTGCCCTGGATTGCCTCCTGCAGGTCACTTCGTACATAAGGGGGTAGTCTAAATGTGGCAGTTTATCTGACCATGTATTCTGTACTGGCTGGTATAAATATATTCTCATGCTACCACAATCATCACGGGACTAGCTAGATCTTACCAGCATATTTGCCTGGCCACATTGAATCTCTAAGTAATTAGACCAGAGAGAAATGCTGTTTGCCTCCAAGCAAGCAAGCATGGCTCCCTGATAACTCAAAGACAACTAAAATACAAAACTACCATGAAGTAGACGAGACTCTTGTGAAGGCTTGGAGAAATATTTAACTGGCATTAGTATTAGTCTTTGGTACAGAGACATGCCCTCTCAGAAACCCCTTCTCTGCCCTATAAAGGCATTTCCAGGCAGATCTTGGCTCAAAACATTAGCATATAATAGGGCCTAGGTGAGGTGCTGGGAGAAATTACCTAAGGGCATTTGACCCTTTCTGCTTCCCATAATAGTGGGAGGTCTGAGTTGCAGGGGTATAAAACCAGCCTGCTTCCTCTCTCTCTCTCTCTCTCTCTCTCTCTCTCTCTCTCTCTCTCTCTCTCTCTTGGGCTCTCTCTTTTGTGAGCTCGCACCCTTCTTGGGAGTCTTGTCTTTGTCTCCTCTTTACAGGGCCTTAACATGTGGTGGCCGCCATCTTGGCCTACACGTGGCTGGGGTTTTAGCCGGAATCCTAAGCACAGGGTTTTTTTTTTTTTTTTTTTTTTTTCCCCGAAATTAAATTTTTTTATTTTTACAATTACAAAGATATACAATTAAAAAGTTCATATTTGGGTTTTGGTCATACAGTGTTCCAGCACCCATCCTGCCACCGGTGCCCATCTCCCACCACCAACGTCCCGGTTCCCTCCCCCTCCCCAGCCCTGCTCCATGGCAGGTTCTTTATTTCTTTCCATTTCTCTCTCTTTCTCTTTTCCTTCCCCTCCAGACTATGGATTACAGAACATACATTAAAGGGTTGTCATGTGTATCTTTTTGCCTCTATTTAATGCTCAGTTCTAGGTTGGCATTAGTACTCGACAATTGTTAGCACACTGTTCCATTTTCTGTCTTACCTAGCCTCTGACTCCCACACGTTTGTGATAATTTCCACCTTTGACAAGACCTCCTGATATATGTTTCACTTGACCTTGGATATTGGTATCTTAATATGTACATATATATTTATGTTATGCAGATAAATACAGTCATTCTGTGTCTGTCTCTCTCCTTCTGGCTAATTTAGCTCAACATAATCTTCTCCATGTCCATCCATTTATAGGCAAATTTTATAACTTCATTTTTAGCACAGGGTTTTTCTATTGCTGACTTGTATGCCTGAACCCGTGATAAGTAAAAGCCTTTTAAAACTGCATTGGATTCCTGAGTCTTCATCCAATCCCGCCGACTTTGGAGGTGGAAGGGAACTCTCTTCCCGGCACTGTTGGGGACCCCGCGGCATTCCCCAACACACACCAAATAGGCTAGGCCAAGATATTGTTTGCCAAGTGTAGCATTTTGGTTTGCTGTAATCTGTCTCCTATTCTGATTCCTGTATAGTACACTTTCCAGGGTTCTCTATACAATATATATATAATTATCCCTGAGGGTAATTTTATCAAATGTAAAAGCATAAATGCTCTCCACATCCTCTTTTTCATGTTCTTTGGTGAATGATGATCAAGGGAGCCATGTGTGAAATCTGAATAATTACTTCATATTTTCCTCTGAGGAGCAATTGGGAAAATTTGACCCCTGGGGCCCAGAACCTAAAAATGCTTCAGTGACAGTGTGCGCAAAGAACGTCACAACTCTGAGATCTGGGCTGCTGCTCTTTAGCCTGACTAATGCAGTCAGAACCTCTGGATCCTCTCCCTCTTCTCATGCACTGTAGAAGAGAGTCTTTGTTTCATTTAAGGGGTGAAAAAGAAATGCAAGTTGAAGGTGGGTTTCTTTGGAGGATGCTGCAAGAAAACGGGCAGGCTTTATTTTCCCTCTGGATCCCCAAAATCCCTGCCAGTATTCCTGCCTCCTGTCTTTCAGATAAGTATTGAGACAACTCCCTTAGCAGAGTGAAATGTTTGTCTGCACTAGAGGTCATAGATGATCTTGGCAGTGGATCAGATTCATAGAAATTAAGCGATAGAAAGGGGCATCAGGGTCTCAGTCTCTATTTGCTGTAGAATTTGTAATAATGTGCAAGTGACTAAATTTATCTGAATTTTGAAACTTTATTGGTCAAATATTTATATTAAAATGTATGAGCATTGACTTAGATGCTACCTTGTCCCTTGCATAGGGCTCAAGGTAGCCGTTCATTGCCTGTCCATTGGATAATCAGGGCTAGGAAGTCAGGAACTGTGTTAGGGAATAGATTGCAAAGATAGAGATAATTTGTATCTCCTTTGCCCTATCAGTACCAATCACCCTGTATCTGCATTTTGACTTCTCTGACCATTTGCCTTCCCTTACTAGGTGGATTGATTGAGCCGTGGATAGGGAGACAGAGTTGGGAGGGAAGAGCCTAATGCTTAGGTTACAGAAACATGGATTTGGTGAGAGTGACCTATTCTACTTGGACTAGTCAATGCACGTTTTTCTGAAGTTTTTGACTCTGCCTTGATTGTTTCAGAGTAAACAATGGGAAGGACGGAAGCAAACCAAAGTGTCACTGAATTCCTCCTCTTGGGTTTCTCTGAAAATGCTGAGCATCAGCTGCTCCTGTTCGGCCTCTTCCTAGGCATGTACCTGGTCACTGTCATGGGGGAACCTGCTCATTATTCTGGCCATTGACTCTGACCCGCACCTGCACACTCCCATGTACTTCTTCCTGGCCAATCTCTCTTTTGCTGATGCTTGCTTCTCTTCCACTACGATCCCCAAGATGCTGGTGAACATTCAGACACACACTCAGACCATCTCTTATCAAGGATGCTTGGCCCAGATGCACTTTTTTCATGACATTTGGGGCGCTGGATGACTTTCTCTTGGGAGTAATGGCCTATGACCGCTACGTGGCCATCTGCAGGCCTCTGCACTACTCCACGCTCATGAGCCCCGTGATGTGTCTGGTCCTCCTGGCGGCCTGCTGGGTGCTCACTAACCTCGCTGCCCTCTTGCACCACGCTGCTCATGGCCAGGCTTTCCTTCTGTGCAGGCAACACTATCCATCACTTCTTCTGCGATGTCGTGCCTCTGCTTCAGCTCTCCTGCTCAGACACGGGACTAACCAGGTAGCCCCTGTTCATTGTGGGCTCCATGATACTCACGGGCCCGCTCTCGCTGATCGTTTTGTCGTATGCACGGATCATCTCCACGATCCTCAAAGTCCCTTCTGCCTCTGGCCGGCAAAAGGCTTTCTCCACCTGTGGATCTCACCTCACTGTCGTCTTCCTGTTTTATGGGGCAGCAATCGGGGTCTACCTATGCCCTCCTTCATCACACTCCGGGGGAAGGACAGGGTGGCAGCTATATTTTATACGGTGGTGACTCCTATGCTGAACCCCTTCATTTACAGCCTCAGGAACAATGACATGAAGACTGCTCTGAGAAGGCTTTTTTGGAGCAAGTGCAGTTTCCTCTCAGAGACTTTAATTCTTTATTTGTTCATAAAGTTATGTGACGAAGAATCTCCATGCTTTTGGAGAAAAATGTTACCTTTCCATAGGTTTTAAAGAAGAATGGACTATACCTAATTCTCTTTAATCACCAAATTCTGCCATACACTGGTCAGTATATTTCTTAAAGGAGTTATTAACTGCCTTATTAATAAATTAAACATTTCCCTAGGGTTGTGTCAGGTAATCTAAGCTATATGGGGCAAGATCAATTAAAACATTTGTTTGGTGTTATTTTAATGAAAGATGATTATTATTAATACTCGGTTTAACTAGATTTTATTAGTCTCCCATTTTTGAAATACTGCGTTAAGCTGAAGATATCTTGATTCCATACCTCATGGAACTCACCTTTCCATGTCTAATATAGTTTCAATATCTATAACTAACTCCAATATAAGCTCAGTTATGTTCTTTTATTATCTTTCAAACTTTATATTTATTTTATTCCATGTTAATAACTTTCTATGTGTATTATGCCACATTGAGCCCAGACTATACCTACCTTGAGTTCTGTTCTCTGAAGATCACATTTAGTAGCTGAGGAAATTATAACTTGTGAGTAGGAAAGGGAGAACAGAAATTTTTATATCTGATACTAGAGTATAAATCCCTGCATGCTTTAATATATTGATTTCAGTGCTAATGTTTGTTCTAAGAGACAGATTTTTATTCACTGATGCTGTTATGACAGTCGTGGTATTATATGCTACTGGCAAAGTAAAACATGAACAAGACACTATTTTCATACATGGAGCAGACATCCACATGTCCAATTTAACATTAACTCTGAGAATGGTGATCATTGCCATAATGTTTGAAAACTAAAGGAAGAAAATAATTTTGTCCAAATCTGATCAGATACAGTTTTTTTTTTTTGTTTTTTTGCTTTTTGGGTCACACCTGGCAACGCTCAGGGGTTACTCCTGGCTCTTTGCTCAGGAATTACTCCTTGCTGTGCACATGGAACAATATGGGATGATGGAGATCGAACTCGGGTTGGCTGTTTGCAAGGTAAACGCCCTACCTTCTGTGCTCTCGCTCGGGCCTCTGATCAGATATAGTTTTATCCACAAGGTAATAATTAACTGAGCATTAAAAAGTACATTTGAACTTGTGAAGAAAGCAAATACTGAATTTTTCCCTGACAACAGATATATCCAGCACAGTCTGTGTATGTTCTTAGAGTCATTCTAGTTCAATCTTGCAAATGTTTATGGAGGCTTTTCCTTTTTAACGTGGATCTAAGTTTCCATGAAGCCTCTTGCTCAGCTGTTCTTTGTTGCTACTTTTTTTGTTATTGATGTTTTATAATTTTCACTGCTGATTAGTAGTACCTAGAGTTCCACCACTCACTAGACAAGAGAGAATTTAGCATATTTTATTTCAAAAAATAAAGGAAGAACCAACATGTAATTTAATGCAATAGGGTTTAGAGCAATGTGAGAATTCCTTTCCAAGAGCAAAAGTAAAAATTAAAAATATAAAAATTGAGTGGACATCATTATCTGTTTCATTATTTACCCCATGAAGTTTGAAAATCAGGTCTTGCATATGTGGTAGAAAGTGTATATGATAGCACAGCAGGGAGGGTGTTTGCCTTGCATTCAACCTACCGGGTTTGATCCCTGGCATCACATATGCTTCCCGAGCACCGCCGGATTAATTCCTAGTGCAGAGCCAGGAGGGAAGGAACCCCTGAGCATTGCTGGGTGAACCCCCCACAACACACACAAAAAAGAAAGTGTATATTGACATCA
This sequence comes from Cryptotis parvus, assembly GCA_021461705.1. Taxonomy (NCBI): domain Eukaryota; kingdom Metazoa; phylum Chordata; class Mammalia; order Eulipotyphla; family Soricidae; genus Cryptotis; species Cryptotis parvus. The sequence goes on from JAJIBD010008084.1 coordinate 25,382, forward strand.
TTCAAGTACTAACCTGCTCTGACCCTGCTTAACTTCCAAGATCAGAGGAGATCAGGCACTTTCAGGGTGGTATGGCCATTGACTCAGATACCCGCTTTTCGTGTTCCTGGAGTGAGCAGATGCCCTTGGGCTACACTAGCATGGGATAGGACATATGGAGTTACTGGTGCCAGCTCCAGCAAATTGATGAACAATGGGAAGACAAGTGATACAAGTGATATTGACAGCACAGAGAAGTTCTTGGATATTTGTATTTGGTTTAAAACTTCTATTTCTTGTTCAATTTTGGGGTGGGACGACACCACCACCAGTGGTGGTTAGGTGTTGCTCTTGCTGGTGCTTGGGGTATACTATGGTTTGCAAGAAAGAAACCTGGACTGGACTGGAGTGATAGTACAGTATCACTTCACTTGTATCACTTGTCTTCCCATTGTTCATCGATTTGCTCAAGTGGGCACCAGTAATATCTCCCTATGTCCTGTCACATGCTAGTATAGCCCAAGGGCAACTGCTTGTTCCAGGAACATGAAGAGCCTCAAACTATTCAATAGTACAGTAGGTAGAGTATTGCCTTACATGGGGCCAACCCAGGTTCAATCTCTGGCATCTCAAGTGATCCACCAAGCAATCACTGTATCACTGTCTTCCCGTTCATCATTGATATGCTCGAGTGGGCACCAGTAACATCTCCATATGACCTGTCTCATGCAAGTAGAGCCAAGGGCACCTGCTTGCTCCAGGAACATAAAGAGCCTCAAACCATTCCATCAGGTCATGGGAATGAGGTCTATAATTGTTACTGGTATCTGGCATATCAAAACGACGGGTAGCTTGCCAGGCTCTGCCGTGCGGGTAGCATACTCTTGTAGCCATCTCAAAATCCAGCATTTATTGATGAACCGCACAGCCGCAAGCGGCCGTCGCGAGCCGGGCTGTGATAGGCTGGTCTGCTGGGTGGAGTTCTGACAAGGGGGAAGTCGGACCACCAAGTAATGCCAGGAGTAATTCCTGAATGCAGAGCCAGGAGTAATCCCTGAGCATTGCTGTGGGGGTGAGCCAAAAAAAGCAAATAAACAAAAATAAAAACCCAAAAAACAAACAAAAAAGAAGAAAACTAGACCTCCCATAAACCTAGAGCTCCCAAAAATGAAATTATTTTTCCTCCAGTTTTTATTGAGGTGCTGTTAATAATATTTTGAAAGTAGAATTTCAATACAGTAGTTATCAGGGAGAAATTCACTTGATCACTTGATCACTTGAATCCCGTTATTCATTGATTTGCTCGAGCGGGCGCAAGTAACATTTCCATTGGACCCTATCACGTGCCAATGTAGCCCAATGGCATCTGGTTGATTCAGGAATATGAAGAGCCTCAAACCGTTCCTTCAGGGTCTTAACAAGGAAGTCTGACCATCTTGTAGGTGGGCGGCCACGTGATCTTTTGACATCCCATGGGATCCAGTCGGTAACAGCTCTAGTCCAGCGGTTGTCTCCAAATCGCATTACATGTCCAGCCCATCTGATTTTCGATGCCTTGGCAAACGAGACAGCGTCCCTGATTCTGGAATAGCAACGGTGGTCAGAATTCTGGATTCCTTCTCTCACTTGAGTGAGGCGTGATATTCCAAGCATAGCTCTTTTCAATTCCTCTCTGGGAGACCCGAATAGCATTCTCATCCTGCTTTCGCAGGGCCCAGGTCTCTGAGGCGTATGTTAATGCAGGGAGAACGGTGGAGTCGAAGAGATGTGCCCGGAGCCGGAGGTTCTTTGTCCTTTTAGCTATTTCTTCAATGCCTTTGAAGGCATTCCATGCCGCTCTCTTCCTTCTGCACAGCTCAGGTTTTAGGTCGTTCATCATGTTGACTTCTCGACCTAGGTACACATAACTGCTGCATTCAGAGATGTTTGTTCCATTGAGAGTGAATGGGGCCTCAGGAACTAGTTCATTTCTCATGAACATAGTTTTCTTCAGATTCAGCTGTAGATCTACCTTTCCACATTCTCGGTTAAAGTCAGCCAGCATTTGTGCCGCTTGGCTAATGTTTGGTGTTATTAGAACGATGTCATCAGCGAGCGGAGGTGGTGTAGTTGCTGACCATCTATCTTCACTCCCATTCCTTCCCATTCTAATTGTCTCATGATGTTCTCGAGGGTGGCACTGAAGAGTTTTGGTGAGATGGTATCACCCTGTCGAACCCCTCTTTTGACATCAATGATCACTTCTTTGTAGAATGGTGAGATCCTGGTGGTGAATCCGTAATACAGCTCACGAAGGATCTTGATGTATTGGGTTTGAACACCCCTGTTTTGGCTAGGGCTTCGATGACTGCTTCAGTCTCCACAGAATCAAAAACTTTCTGTAAATCAATGAACGTGAGACAGAGCGGCATCTTGTACTCCCTACAAACCTCAATGAGCTTGGTTACTGTGTGGATATGGTCGATTGTGCTGAATCCTTTCCGGAAACCTGCTTGCTCGCATGGTTGTCCTTCATCTAGTGTTCTGCTAATCCTATTCAGGATGACCCGTGTAAACAGCTTGTAGATGACAGACAACAGGCAGATGGGGCGATAGTTGCCGATGTCGTGAATGTCTCCCTTCTTGAACAGTAGAACTGTCCTGCTGGTTTTCCATTGGGAGGCACCTTGCATTCGGACAGGTAGCGTGTGAAGAGCCGAGCTAGTGTATTGATGAGTACCGATGGCAGATTCTTCAGGTGTTCGGGTCTGACTTTGTCTGGGCCTTGTGCTGTTCCCTTCTTTACCGACGAGATGGCATGCCGGATTTCAGAAGGGAGAACGTTGGGAATGACATATCCATCCTGTAGAATTTGGTATGTGGGCAGGTAGATGTGGCTATCAAAGAGATTTGAGTAGAAGTCCTGGATAATCTTCTCCATTGCCTTTCTGGAAGATGTGATAGATCCATCAGGCGTCTGAGGGCAGTCATCTTGGTCTTATAGTTGGCGAAGGACAGGCGGGCAGTGCGAATACTTTTCCGGCTTCTGCTGCATCTTCTAGTATTTCGCTCTTCTGTCTTTGAGGTCTGCTTTTATAGCTTCTCTGCACTGGTTAGCAAGCCTGGACGTTAGCATTTGGTCTCCTGAGGCTCGCGCCTTGCCACGTTGGCGGAATGAGCTCAAGAGTTTCTGAAGACAAGCGTCCTTTTGTGTCTTTCTCTCTTTTTCTTCGCACAATCATGGAGGTGCTGAACCAGTCGGTTGTATTCTTCATCGATGTTGTCAATGGTGGTATCTTCCCATGTTGCCGCAATGGTGCCAAAGAGTTCCCAGTTGGTGGTCGTTCTGGGAGTTCTCTTCTTAAACTTTGCAGCTTTTTTTTTCCCGTTGCGGGATGTAGAATTTTGCAAGAAGGAGACGGTGGTCCGATCCTGTCTGGAATTTGGGGACTACAGCAACATCAGTCAGACAAAACCGTCGATTGAAGATGATGTGGTCAATTTCATTGTGGAACTGTCCGCCAGAAGATTCCCATGTCCAGCGTTTCGCTTCAGCCTTCTGAAACTGTGAGTTCCCATGAATAGTCTTGGTGGCCATGATGAACTCAGATAGTCTCTCACCCTGTTCGTTCCATTCTAGGCCATGGGTCCCGATGTGGAGTTCTTCAGCCGATCTTCTCGGTCCTATCTTGGCATTAAAATCACCGACTATGATCTTGTAGAAGGTGTGATCTTTTTTATAGAACTCCTCCAATTCCATGTAGAATTTCTCAATTTCATCTTCTTTGTATATGGATGTTGGTGCATAGACAATGAAGATAGAAATTGCTGGCAGTGGGCCACATCTCCTCAAGTGTAATCGTCCTATTTGGTTTGTTAGACATTCAAATGAATCAATGTTGACAGCCATGTTCGTGTTGACAAGGACACCAATGCCACCAACGCCTCTTTTCGTCACATGTTCCAAGGAACAATTCTTCTCCGGTGTCAAATACAACATGATGTGACTGACGCCTCCTCGTCTCAGTCAGACCAATGATGTCGTACTTGATCTTTTTGCGCTTGCACCATCAGATCCTCAATATATACTTCCGATGCCAGTGTACGTGCATTGAAAGTACAGACAGTCATTTTAGTCCTTCGTTTTGGCAGTCTAGGACAGCCGTGAAATTTTATCAGGCACTGCTTGTTTGCCTTTCTTACTGCTGCCGTATTAAGGGCTTTCGGGGTCAGGAAAATAAAACATTTTTTGTTACTGGATTTGGCATATCGAACACGCATTGGACAGCCTGCCAGGCTCTGCCATGCGGGCGCTATATTCTCATTACTTTGTGGGGCCTCTCAGAGGGGTGGGTAGAAATTATCAGTCTTATTGTATTAAAAGCATAGGACGTTAAGTGGACAGCCAAAGTCTATCTTTTTAAGAATTTAAGAATTAAGAAACTAAAACAAATACCAAGCACTAACAAATCCTGATATCAGCATGGCCTTCTTGCTCTTTTCATTCCCTTCCAAAACAAAACAACTATCATCCTCTTGTTAATGGAGAATGGAATAGGAAATATGTTCTTAGTAATCTTAGAGTAAATTGACTTGGTCTTGAAACATTTACCCTTCTATGATTCCCTTATCATTTCCCTTTAAGATTTTTAAAAACTAATAAATGACCTTAAACATCAATTCTTATTTTCTGAAACATCCAGGCTGCATTAAGCATCTTTGCTCTGTGTTCCTTCACCTTGACCTGATGAAATGTTAAATTATTTAGATCACCAGAAGAGCTCAAAGAGGAAAGTTTCATTTCATGGCTTATTCCAAATTGTTATTTATTCCATGGTTTATTTCAAATCACTCCATAGTTTGTTCACAAATGGTAGCTAATTGATATTCTGCTCTCATCATGAATTAGTGTGTCTTTCATTATGAATTTAGTGTGCTTTCATCATATTTTTGAAGCCTGTTAGAAAGAAAAGGATATTTTCCCACTGTTCTTTTGAAATGTAGGTTCTGTTGAATAGACACATTTGTGTCACATTTGGAAGATTGAAATGAAGTGGGAGGCATTGTGCATTCTTTTTATTCATTTCTATTGAAGGGGTGAATTGACTCTGAAATATTTATTCCTGGACAATTACCTAATGTAAGATCCTGTTGCCCTTTGATCGACACTAATTCCTTATACCTTCAAATGATGGGCCGCCGAGGGACTTGATGGACCCAGGGAAAGCCATGAGTAATGAACACAGGGGCAGAGCAGCTACTGGCCTTCCCTAATCTCGGCTGATCATGAGGCATTCAGGAGGAAAGCAGGTCAGCCCTGGCCGCCATCCCAGTAGAGCCTTGCAAGAACTCAGAGGAACCCCCTCCCCATCAGGGCCGCCATTTTCCACATCCAGACTCCACAGCTCATCAGAACTCCACCCAAGAGAAAAGCCAATCTCAAGCCCTGCTTCTCAGAGTGCCACCCTACAGCAAAGCCTATTTCAAGCCCAGGTATGCTTGAACCAGAGATGCAGATACACGCGGCAGAGCTACTACTGGCTCTCTGTGCTCATTTGATCATGAGGCATCCGGGAGGGAAGGCAGGTCCTAGCCCTGGCCACCATCCCAAAAGAGCCTCACAAGAAGCCAGAGGAACCCCTGCACCATGAGGGCAGCCATTTTCAACATCTGGACTCCATAGCTCGTCAGAACTCCACCCAAGAGAAAAGCCAATCTCTCCTCATTGTGCGGTGCTGTTCATCAGTAAAAAGTATCCCACCCACACGGCAGAGCCTGGCAAGCTACTCGTGTCGTATTTGATAGGCCAAAAACTGGTAATAATTATAGACCTCATTCCTATGACCTGAACAAATAATTTGAGGCTCTTTATGTTCCTGGAGTGAGCAGATGCCCTTGGGCTACACTAGCATGCAACAGGACCTATGGAGATGTTACTGGTACCCGCTCGAGCAAATTGATGAACAATGGGAAGACAAGTGGGGAAATGCTATGGCGCACCTCACAAAATATGGGAGAGGTGTTAGGGATCCCCTTCTACCCCAGGAGATCAGTGGCTGGTGGACAGAGAAAGACGCGAAAATCCAGAGAAGTTTCAAAAAGCTTTACTTAACAGTTTCTGGCATACAAATCAGCAATAGGAAAACCCCCGAACTTAGGGTTCCCAGCTGGTGCGTGGCCACGTTTAGGCCAAGATGACTCCCACCATGTGTTAAGACTCCACAGAGGGAAGACAGCAAAGAGGAAAGAAAGGAAGCACCAGCAGAAAGGAAAAAAAGTGCAAGAAAGGAAACATGCTATTTTTTATATCCCTGCATCCAGACTTCAAACTCCAAAGGAAAGCCATGAGGGCCACATTCCCTCAGGTAATTTCTCCCAGGACCTCACCTGGGTCCTTTGAGATGTTAATATTGCCAAGCCAAGATCTGCCTTGGAAGTGCACTGCAGGGTAGAGTGGAGGAGGGGCATCTAAGATGAGTTGTATCTCAGAATACAAAGGCATGCATCTGTACCAAAGAATATTCTATTGTTGTTATATATTTCTCCAAGCCTTCACAAGAGTCTCATCTTTACTTAATGGTTGTTCTGTATATCAGCCTTTGACTTATCAAAGAACCATGCTTGCTTGCTTGGAGGTAAACATCTTTTCTCTCTGGTCTAATTACTTAGAGATCCAATGTGGCCAGGCAAATATACTGGTAAGATGTAGCTAGTCCCATGATGATTGTGGCAGCATGAGAGAATATTTATACAAGCCAGTATAGAATACATGGTAGATGAGCTACCACATTCAAACTGACCTCCTCCTATGTACAATGGACCTGCAGGAGGCAACTCCAGGCCAGATGCAGAGGCTCTGGCAGCAGTGTACTGCAACAATTTCATTTCATATCATTTCTTCTTTCAGATGCTCTTTCCACTGTAAGACATTCAGGGAGAGCTTTTTCAGTGTGCAGTGACTAGATGTTGAGAGGAAGAGAAATTAAAAGTGGTAGCTGGAGCTCATTTTCCTAGAGATAGAACCAATGTGAATGAAGAAGACCTACTCTTAATTCCTGGTGCTTGAGTTGACAATACACAAATAAGTTTTAGAATTTGATACAGTGACACACTTCCTCTCCTTCCTGATGGGATTAAAGCATTTCACGTAGGTCAAACTATTAATTTTACTAAATTTACTCCCAAAGACTCATCGTACTGTCTGAGATCCTTTAATGCTTCCATTGCCTTTGTAAGCCAGTCCCACAAATTAACATAATTTTAGCTTAAATCTATTTGAGCCTAACTTAATTTTAGCTTAAAATGCTAATGGTGGTTCTTGTTGCTCTATCCAGAACAATTATTAATAATGTTCATATTGAAATGTAGGCAGATAATGAAATATAAGCTTAATCTTGGAATACTTATATGTCAGGTTCCTATAGTTCATATTCTGAGACAAAAACTCCTTTAGTTCTAAATGAAAAGATGACAATGGTTAAAATGAAGAAAAATTACTTTTATTTCTAAAATACTGCATTTTCTCTAAGAAATCTTGTGTCTCTATTCCTTGCAGTTGAATAATATAACATCACCTAGCATCTGATGGTTGGCAATATGACTTTTTACCAATTGCCTCTTAAAGAGAAAGGTTGATTTTTATCTGTAAGCACTCTCCAGATAAGCAAAAGTGATAGGCTTTGGATAAAGTATATCCAACTTTTAAATGTGTTTGAATTTATAATTTTCAAATTAACTTATAAATATAAAGATGTGGAAAACAAGTTAAAAGAAACAAAGATCATATCATATGTAATTCCATCTTCTTGGGATAGCTTGTCCCTTTATTCTATTCTTATATTCTTATATTCTGATGCAATTTAACCAAGATTTAGTGGTTTTGAATGATGACTGATAAATTAATAATTACTTCAATTTGAATTCAGTAATAAAATTTTTTGTTAACATTTTTCTGCGAATTTATATTCAACACAGGTTGAATATAAATTATCAGATAATTTGAGATACCATACACCATTTCATCACATCAGCATAATACAATTAACATAAAATGACTTAAAATTTGGGTGGTTTCTTTTTTTATGAACGACATCATTTTACACAAATTCTTTACAATATTTTTTTTGCTATTTCCTTGGACAAATTCCTGGAAGTTAAAGAACAGTCCATAGGATACATTTTTGAAGTATTATCAGTATTATAAGTATAATCAGTTTATTTCCTGAAGGACTATGGCACTTTATACTCCTACCACTAGGAAAACCATTCCTAATTAAAAATTAATTATAGATTATAAATGACAAAGCACATTTTACTTCTGGGGGAAAAGTTAAATCCCATCGATATTTTTAGAGCTATGAAGCCCTTATTTAGAATAGATATGCTATTCTTTCAAAATTCATTCCTTCTGAATAAACAGAATCCATTAATTTTCATAGTCTTTTTAAGGGACATCATGCTTGAGAACATGGGGCATGGATGAGATATAGTCATACTACAGCCATATATATATATATATATATATATATATATATATATATATATATATATATATATATATATCTTCTTTTGGTCACACCGGAAAGGCTCAGGGTTTTCTTCTGGCTCTGCACTCAGGAATTACTCCTGGCAGTGCTCGGGGAACCATATGGGATGCTGGGGATCTAACCCAGGTTGGCCACATGCAAGGCAAATGCCCTACCCACTGTGCTATCTCTCTGGCCCAGTCATATATATTTTACACCTAATATTTTATCTTCATAAGTTTACTATCCACTTGAGATTTGTTTTTGATTTTTGGGTCACACCCAGCAATGCTCAGGGGTTACTTCTGGCTTTTCACTCAGGATTTACTCCTGGCGATGCTCAGGGGACCATAAGGGATGCCAGGGTGAACCCCAGTTGGCTGCATGCAAGGCAAATGCCCCTACCCACTGTGCTATCGCTCGCCCCTCACTTGAGATTCTTACCTTTTGAAGTGCAAGTGATCTTTAGGATAACCTTACCAAAAAACAAACAAACAAACAAACAAATAAACCCTCAATTTCCTGTCTATATGGGCTTAATGTTTAGCTGAGTACTTCAGAGATGGACTTTTGGTTGGGATCTTAGGATACTCTTTTTTAAAAAAATATTTTATTATACCACCGTGAGACACACAATTACAAAGATATTCATAAGATGTTCATATTTGGGTTTTGGTCATACAGTGTTCCAGCACCCATCCCTCACCAGTGCCCATTTCCCACCACCAATGTCCCCGATTCCCTCCCCCCCCCCCTAGCCTGCCTCTATGACAGGTTCTTTATTTCTTTTTTTTTCTCTTATCTCTTTTCCTTACCTTCCACATTGTGGATTACAATACATACATTAAAATGATGTCATGTGTATCTTTTTGCCTGTATTTAATGCTCAGTTCTAGGTTGGTATTAGCACTTTCGACAATTATTGGCACACTGTTCCATTCTCTGTCTTACCTAGCCTCCTGATTCCCACACGTTTTTGACAATTTCCACCTTTGATAAGACCTACTGATCGATGCTTCACCTGAACTTGGATATTGGTATCATAATATGTACACATATATATTTATGTCATGCAAATAAATCAGTCATTCTATATCTGTCTCTCTCTAGGATACTCTTATGATACAGGGAAGAGAGCATACTGCAGTGACCTGGTGTATTTGGTTGATGGGGACATAGATTGGATCCGAGAAGAACACTATTAGGAAAAAAAGGGACACTGGTAATAAGCACAAAAATTGCTTCTTCTGATCTTTGCTTTAGTTCTTCTAGAAATTGAATTAATAATTGTCATGACCACAGGAAAATAATCTAATTCAAGACCAGGAAGCTCAAATCTTGTTTTCCTGTTTGTCTCACTTTTCCTATGCTAGGAAAAGTGACAGAAAGGAAGGAAGGATGGCTAAATGGAAATTCATACAGGAGCAATTGCTGTGACTAACTGATCATTGGGGCCTTTTTAATTTATCATTGAAGACACCATTATCACCAGACCACATTTAATCAACTTACTGCTTTAAGTTTTTAATCACACTTGATTTATTTATTCTTTTATTATAAAATTATTTGTTGTTGAAATAGAAATAATTTAATGGCCAGTGTGATAGAAGATGGAGCATTTGCCTGTGCCTTGCCAACCCATGTTCGATTCCTAGCGTCCAATATAGTTCTGGAGTAGTGCCAGGATTAATTCCTGAATGTAGAGTCACTATTGGCCCCTAAACATTGCTTGGTCCGTCCCTCAAAAAAAAAAACCAACAGAAAGAATAATTTGTTTATATGATCTTTGATCATTAGGATTCTTATCAAAAAATTACACACTTGATCAATTGAATTGTATACTTGATATAAAATTGGCACACAATATACTCACAACAAATAATGGCTCCATTGTAATATGAGTACTTTGAGGTTAAAGAAATAGCATGCAAATGTAACACCATAAAATACAAGTCTAAGTAATTCTTTATATTCTGCCTTAATTGTCCAATGTCATGATCTTTACAATTTTCATAGTTGCTGCAATGTGGAATAAGAGAAAGAAGATGGATATTGGAATCATACTTGTTTGAGGAATGGTCTAGTCCTGAGTCATGGCTTTCACAAACTATGTTTTCTACCTCAAAGAACTAATTTATAGGAGAACAAGGAACATTGTAGATACTCAACAGACATATGTATTCTTGCCCCTTTACTTCATTCTGTGCCCAGTAGCCCACAGGAAAGAATTACTTGACTCCAGAGTGGCTATTACAAAGCTGAATTCTCTTGGCTACTTTCCTGATTTTTAGAGATCAAATGAGATAGAAGGAATGTTGTTCATCTCTTCATAATATTGCTTCACTAGGATCAAGAAAATGTTCATGATGGGGCCGGGTGATAGCACAGGAAGGCTAGGAAGGGCATTTACCTTGTCCTCAGTTGACCTGGGTTCGATACTTGGCATTACACACGGTCTCCCGAGCATGCTAAGAGTAATTCCTGAGTGTAAAGCCAGAAGTAACCCTTGAGTATTGCCGGGGTGAAGCAAAAAAAAAAAAAAAAGACTGTGAAGTAGAACACTTAAGAGTAGTCCATAGTCCATCCAGTAAAGGAGTGGAAATGACTTTTTTTGGTCATATGTTCATCTAGAGTTACCTGATAACATTTGTGTAAAGTCAGACTGAGAGTGGAAATGATGGATGGCAGCAGGAACCCACTGAGAAACCCATATTACTCATCACCATCGTGGTAAGCATAACTTCTTTCCGTTGCTGAAGAGTTTTCCCAAAGCCTCTTTCATGTCTCTGTTCCTCAAGCTGTAGATGAATGGGTTTAGCATGGGACTAACCACCATATAGAGAATGGCAGCTTTGCTTTCTTCTTCTGCAGAATGCGTTGATGAAGGAAGTAAATACACACCCATAAGAGATCCATAGAAAAGCAGAACTACCGTAAGGTGAGAACCACAAGTAGAGAAGGCCTTCCACCGTCCTCCAGGAGGCGATCGCCAAACACAGCCCAGGCAATTCGGACATAGGAGAGGACAATCAGCATGAATGGAGGAGTGAGGAGCATCAGGCCCATGACAATAATCATGATGTCATTAATGCGGGTGTCTGAGCAGGCTAGCTTTAGGAGAGCACTGGGATCGCAATAGAAGTGGTGGATGACCTTGGAGGCACAGAAAGTCACCCGAGTCAGGAGCAGAGTGTGCACCAGGGCAGGGCAGTTGGTTAACACCCAGCACGTGCCCAGCATTAGTGCACAGAGTTGGGGACTCATAACTGTGCTATAATGGAGCGGCTGGCAGATAGCTATATAGCGGTCATAGGCCATCACAGACAGAAGAAGGTTGTCAAGGCCACCAAACAGGAGGAGGAAATAGAGCTGTGTAAGGCATCCAGAATAAGAAATGCTCTGACTCTGGGCATGAATGTTGGCCAGCATCTTGGGGATTGAGGCGAGAAATGAAACAGGCATCAGCTAATGATAGGTTGGCCAGAAAGAAGTACATGGGAGTGTGGAGGTGTGGGTCTGAGATGATAACAAGGGTGATGAGCAGGTTCCCCATCACGGTGATCAGGTACATGCCCAGGAAGGTGCCAAACAAGAAAAGTTGTTCCTCTGGCTGTGTGGAGAGGCCCAGGAGGAGGAAGTCTGAAATGGTTTGGTTCAATCTGCTTGTTTTCCCCATCCTGTAGTTCTTGCTATCTGTCAAATACAAAACAAAGCAAAACAAAACCCCAAATCCCCAAATTAACCACTCTATCTTGTGTCAGTGTTTAATTTTTATATCAATTCGAAGATACCTGTGTAGTTAGAAATGTAACTAGACAAAAGTAAAGGATAGATTTTGCCAATGAGAACCTCCAGATTTTATTAGTGCTTCCAGAAAATATCCATGTGACATTGAGAGAGCAGTCAGGAGAAAATACTTTCAAATACAAACTGTACCTAGTATGGGATAATAGGGTTCAGAGAAGAAAGGATCAGTCAGATTAGAAAATGCACTATCTTGGATGAGTAACAATCGGGTGTATGCTTGGAGACAATATCACAAAAAATCTTTACCCAACCACACCAGACCTATTCGGCGGGTGGAGTTCTGAAGAGAGGAAGTCGGATGTGGAAAAGGCGGCGCCGTGGTGGTGGGGTCGCTTGTTGTGAGGTTCTGCCGGCGGTGGGCCAAGGCTAGAACCCACCATGCCCCGACGCCTCAGAACGGCTGGGCACAGGAGAGCAAGAACCGCTCGCCCCAGCTGACTGCATTTATGCTTACCAATTAAAAAAGAGGTCACCATTGCTGTTTGTAAACAGTCACATGAAAAAACCCCATGCATGCACATATTACATATGTGAAGACATATATACACATCAAAAATGTCTCAATGGGACCTAAATATGACTAAAAGTCAAAGTTTCTTTTTTTCTTTTTTGCTTTTTTGGGTTACACCTGGCATTGCTCAGGTGTTACACCTGGCTCTGCACTCAGGAACTGCTCCTGGCAGTGCTCGGGGGACTATATGGGATGCCGGGATCAAACCCAGGTCAGTGGCATGCAAGGCAAACACCCTACCAGCTGCGCTATTGCTCTGACCCCTAAAAGTCAAAATTTCTTATTTCACTTGAGTACCTTATTTTAGAGCATTTAAATTTTTAGAGCATCACCTGTTAGCTTAAGTCCTTTTTCTCTTTGCTGTCCAGCACCAGTTCCGTTGGCTGAAGGAAGTGAGTGTCCGTGATGTCTCTTTACCCCTTTCACTGTTAGCACCTGTTCTCTGCAAGTGTGGTACGAGGTCAGCCCTGTTCTTTGCAACCTTCTCTTCTTTATCCCTGTCTTTCCCACCCAAGTCCTTCTTTTGTGTCAGCGTTCATTCTGGAAACTGATACTGCAGACTCCCTCTTATCTTGGGTATCAACACTACAAGTACCATTTGTGTTAAGCTCTAGACAGCTTGGTAGTTTTGTTTTATTATTCACAAGTATTATTATCCTCTATGATTTTAGAAAGGGTGACAATACATCTCAGAGACCTTTCACGTACTCTAGATAGCGTAGCTAGGAAATGGGATTCGACTGCATGTGTGTCTGACTCCAAAGCGAGTGCCTTCACCCCCTTCACTTACACTCTATCTCTCTGATAAGTAGTTTTCACCAGAGGGAGGAGAGGAATCTAGAAAAGGAATCCCAATTTTGTTCTCTGGGCTCAAAAATAGCCATTCTTGTTCTTCCCAAGGATTTAGAGCAAGTTGGATGAGAGCCTATTTTATATTGGCTTTGTAGAAACTAGTTTTAGAAGATCCTGTGAATACTTAATTCCCTTTGTTCTTCATTTCATAAAAAGACGCATCATGAGAAAGAGAGAGAAAGAGGAGGCAAAGTGCCTGCCACAGAGGCAGCCTGGGGGAAGGTGGAGGAAATCAGGGGACATTGGTGATATGAAATGTGCAGGGGTGGAGGGATGGGTGCTGGAATACATTTCATGAAATTTATTCATGAAAAGTTTTGTAACTGTATTTCTCAAGGTGGTATAATAAAATTAAAAAAAAAGATCATTGTGTATATATACCATGATTTATTTAGCCAGTCATCTATTCTTGGGCACTTGGTACCTGTATTGCAAACCATAATGCCCGGAAGGAGGGGTGAGGGAAAGAAGAAAAGTGCCTGCCATAGAGGCAGGCTGGGCGTGATGGTGTAGGGAGGGAAGTTGGGGACATTGGTGGTTGGAAATGTGCACTGGTCAGGGACAGATGACGGAACATTTGTTGCTGAAACCCAATCATGGACATGTTTGTAACTGTGTATCTCATGGTGATTTAATTAAAAAAAAAAAGAGACTCATCATCCATCCCAGAAATATCGCCTAGTTTTTTGGGAGAAAAGGAAAGTATATTAGAGAGAGTGAGAGAGAGAAGAAGAGAGGGAAAATGAGAGAGACATAGAGAGATATTGAATATGTCTATACCTTACTCCTAGACAAGTCATTACCTGTCAGAGTATGAATGCGTTTCAGTCATCCTCAAATTTTTTCAATTTTCTGAAAGGAAAATAATAAAAAAGACTTCATGGCATAATTATGACTCATGAAAGTGGATTCTGTTGGCTCTAGGAGTCAGTCAGAGTGCCTGGCATGTTCAGTGTTCTTAATTCTGAGGCAGGAATCTTATTTGGGGTTTTAAATGATCTTAGAATACCATCCCCCAAGTGTTCATTAGAGCTGATCTGGGTGAAGCCTGTTCTCCAGCCAAGTCCTGGGGGAAACTAGGGTCTCCCCTTCCCTAGGGCAAGTTCTCAGATGTGAGTTTCAGCAGTGTGACTCTGAAGCCTCATTTGGGATTCAGTGTACTGCAACCCGGCCAGGCGACCTCCCTTGAACTCCTGTTTATTCATAAGAGAACTGTTCCACAGCCTAGGAAGAACTGGAAGATCGGCCATGTCAGGAGAATAGATCATAATATGACCGCTTTCCCTCGGGCTTTACCTAAACCAAACAGTTGTATTATGAAGTGACCATCTTCAGTACAAAGCTAATAATTAAATGAGGTTGCCTATTTAAACCACAGCAACCATAATCTTGATTTGTAGCAGCTACCTAAAAACAAGACATCTGCTGCATTTTACTAATACTATCAAAATACTTATTATTTTGTGTTCTTATCAGAAATTTATGTCACTTGATATCATATAACAATAAACTTAAAATTATAACCACTTTACAGATGAGAAAATTGAATCCTTGTTCAGTTAATGACTAGATAGAATGGATGGATTTCCAACCTAGATATGAAGTTTTGATTTCCTACCCTTAAATATCATACTTTATCCCACTGTCTTTATCGGTATGAATCATGATAACTTTTATAGATATTAAATGATCTAGTTTTTCTAAATTTCTTGCCTTTCATTATTGAGATTTAAATATTTTTATTGATTTTTAACTATGGGTAATAATTTTAATATATATTTTTAAACTTATCATATTTATTACCTCTAAATATGAATTATAAATAAGCCCAAACAGCTATATATATTTGTTAATATATTTATTTACTTTTTTATGTCCTTAAAATTCTATTTCATCTAGAAGTTAAAATGTATTATCTTTAGCAACAACATATTTGGAACTGGAGTATTCATGCTAAGTAAAATAAGTCCAAGGAGAAATATAACTACTCTACAATTTTATTCCATGAGGCTGTTTTATTGAAATTGAAACAGTAATTGAGAATCTCCCCAAGAACAAAAGCCCTGGGCCATTGGTTCACTGGCACAACAGATGAGTTCCCTGGTGAGTTCCATACCTTTAGAGAACCTACGACCTTGACTCCTTAAGCTTTCCCCAAATATTGAAGAAACAGAAATCCTAACAGCATCTCTGAAGCTAACATTCCACTAAAACTCAAAGTAACTAGAGAAAGTACTAGGAGGAAAGATTTTAGGCCAATTTTCCAAATGAACATTGATGTGAAAATCCTCAACAAAACTTGGGCAACTTGAATCCAGCAGCATATCAAAAGATCAAAATGGTCAAGTGGGAATCATCCAAGGTTCAGAAGGATGGTTCAACATACAGAAATACATTGACATATAGCACATCATTAAAGATATGAGGCGTCATACTGGTCAATTGACATGCACCACATCAGGAAAGATACAAGCCATATGGTCATATCAATCTCTGCAGAGAGAGCTTTCAACAAGTAATGCTAGTCTAGAACTGAGTATTGAAAGGAGGTCAAGGGATATACATGATATCCCTTCAGTCTGTATTGCAAACAACAATGTCAAAAAGGTGGGGGAGGGATAGAGAGAGAGAGAGAAAGAGAGAGAGAGACTCCTAGCCACACAATTTTTAAAAAATTTTTTTATTTTTACAATTACAAAGATATACAATTAAAAAGTTCATATTTGGGTTTTGGTCATACAGTGTTCCAGCACCCATCCCCTGCCACCGGCGCCCATCTCCCACCACCAACGTCCCGGTTCCCTCCCCCCTTCCCCAGCCCTCCTCCATGGCAGGTTCTTTATTTCTTTCCCTTTCTCTCTCTTTCTCTTTTCCTTCCCTTCCAGACTATGGATTACAGAACAAACAAAAAGGGTTGTCATGTGTATCTTTTTGCCTCTATTTAATGCTCAGTTCTAGGTTGGCATTAGTACCCTCAACAATTGTTAGCACACTGTTCCATTTTCTGTCTTACCTAACCTCTGACTCCCACACGTTTGTGATAATTTCCACCTTTGACAAGACCTCCTGATATATGTTTCACTTGACCTTGGATATTGGTATCATATTATGTACCTATATATTTATGTTATGCAGATAAATGCAGTCATTCTGTATCTGTCTCTCTCCTTCTGGCTAATTTCGCTCAACATAATCTTCTCCATGTCCATCCATTTATAGGCAAATTTTATAACTTCATTTTTCCTGACAGCTGCATAGTATTCCATTGTGTAGATGTAGTAGATGTACCAAAGCTTCTTTACCCAGTCATCAATTTTCGGGCATTCTGGTTGCTTCCAGATTCTGGCTATTGTGAATAATGCTGCTATGAACATAAAAGTAGGGATGGTGTTTCCGCTGCGTATTTTTGGTTTCCCAGAGTACATTCCCAGGAGTGGTATGGCTGGGTCAAATGGGAGTTCAATTTCTAGTCTTTGGAGGAATGTCCATATTGTTTTCCAGAAAGGCGGTACCAGCCGCACAATTTCATTTTTCTCAGTACTGAGTATATTCCATTGTGTACATATTCCACAGTTTCCTTAGTTTTTTTCTTGTGGGACTCTCGGACTATTCCCAGACCTTGACTTTTTGTGAACAGTGCTGTAATGAACACAAGAGTGAATTAAAACAATACTGATTTTGGCTTCTTGTGGTATGTGTCAAGCAGTGGAACTTCTGGATGCTCGGTTATTAATTTTTTGAGAGTCTCCACAATAAAGTCCCCAGAGGTTGAACTAGACAGCACCCCCACCAATGGTGAAATGAGAGGCCCCTTCCCTCTCCATCCCCATTTGCACTCATTGTTCCTACTCTTTTTGGTGTGTGCCAGAGTCTCTGTGTTGGGTGATATCTCATTACAGTTCTGATTTTTTTTATTTCTCTGAACATAGTGAAGAACAACCCTCTTTTCAAATACATATCCATCATCTGTATGTCTTTGATAAAATGTCTCTTCATCTCTGATTCACATTTTATGGTTGCTTTTTTGTTGTCAAGTTTTGGAACTGCTTTATACATCTTGACTATTAATCTTCCCTCAGATGAAGGAACATCCTATCAGTTTCTTAGTTTATTTCATTCATTCATTCATTCATTCATTTGTTTATTTATTTATTTTATCCTAGTCATCCTTTCTTTAGCAGAATGGAAACTTCTACATTGCCAGGTGTGCCCCAAAAAACAAAACAAAAAAATACAGACATATGCATCACATATAAATATGAATGTAAAATATATATCTAAAACTAACATTTAAATTTTTTTTTATTTTAATGAATTCAAGATAACATGTCTGAAGTGAAAATGTTAATTTTGGAGCCCTTGATTCAGGGGTAATATTATGTATCTCTTTAAAGAAAATTGTTTATTAATGAAAGAATTAATATTGGAAAATAATTCATGTTAACTTTACTTTGGGAAGGATATAAAGTAATTAACTAACTGTCGTGTTGATAGCTAATAACTTCCAGAAATAATTCTTTTTTGGTGTTTGGGCCACACCTGGTGATTCCTAAAGGTAACTCTGGGCTCTGTGCTCAGAAATCACTCCTGGTGGTGCTCAGGGGACCATATGGGATGCCAGGGATTGATCTCGGATCTCGTGCATGCAAGGCAGGTGCTATGCCTGCTGATCTATTGTTCTGGCCTCAGAAATAATTTAAAAAAATTTAAATTCATTTCACATTTTTGGTTTCAAAAGTCTTGGAAAATTTGCTTCTTGCTCCCCCTGAGATGCTTCACTAGGGGAGATCATGAGACAGGTTATTAGCATGGCCAATAAACCAAAAAGAATTGTAATATATAAAATTGCATTCTCATTAGCCAGAAGGAGAGAGACAGATACAGAATGACTGCATTTATCTGCATAACATAAATATATAGGTACATATTATGATACCAATATCCAAGGTCAAGTGAAACATATATCAGGAGGTCCTGTCAAAGGTGGAAATTATCACAAACGTGTGGGATTCAGAGGCTAGGTAAGACAGAAAATGGAACAGTGTGATAACAATTGTTGAGGGTACTAATGCCAACCTAGAACTGAGCATTAAATAGAGGCAAAAAGATACACATGACAACCCTTTAATGTATGTTCTGTAATCCATAGTCTGGAGGGGAAGGAAAAGAGAAAGAGAGAGAAATGGAAAGAAATAAAGAACCTGACCAAAACCCAAATATGAACTTTTTTAATTGTATATCTTTGTAATTGTAAAAATAAAAAATTAAAAAAAAAAGAAATAAAGAACCTGCCATGGAGCAGGGCTGGGGGAGGGGAGGGAACCGGGGACGTTGGTGGTGGGAGATGGGCACTGGTGGCGGGATGGGTGCTGCAATACTGTTTGACCAAAACCCAAATATGAACTTTTTAATTGTATATCTTTGTAATTTTAAAAATAAAAAAAAATAAAAAATAATAAAAAATAAAAAAAAATAAAAAAATTAAAAAAAAATTGCATTCTCATCACATAAATAAAAATGTATATTAACTAACTTTACCTTTTTATAATGCACTTGTATCAAAATATGAGGAAGTATACTCTAAGTATATACAATACAAATATGAACATAATTTTATGCTGTTATTTAAAAAATAAATATCCTTCCTTGCTCATTTCTGTAACATTTTCCCTTTTAGTTGAGGGTGCCCCTAAATACTTTTATGGATTTGTTATAAATCTTTTTGGGATAAGTCTCAGATTTGTCTTCTGAGACTTCCTGCTATGGGACACTGAGGAGAGCCCTGTGAGAGCTCTCAGGGCCCCTCCTGTTAGGGGGTTGCAGTAGAGGGCGAGTCTGATGCTTGACGGGTTGTTTTGGCATGTCATGACAGAGCAGAATAAACTGATTCTCTAAGAGTCTGTGAATTCTGGGAAGACAAACAGTAAGGCATCCCAGGAACAGTAGCAAAAGAGTGGGCGATGTATCTCCACCATGAGGAGTCCCTCATACACAAGTACAAACAGGTTGAAAGTAGGAATATATCTACAAGTCAAAAAATAAAGAACTTTTTAATTCATGATGATCCACTTTTTAAAAGTTATGATTTTTTATTTTGAAAAAAAATACCAAAGAAAGTAAAAGACATTAGTTCCACCAGCTATTTAATTTCTCATATTGAACAATAGCCAACGCAATCAAAATAACCAACTTGTACAATTTTTCAGGGAAAGAGAGTAGCTGAATCAGGACACAATTCACATTCTAAGTATTTATGAGATGTTTATTCTATACTGAGTTCAAGAGCAATGAAGTCAGAACTAAAGATAGGGCGAATATGTTTGTATGCTCTGAAAAGGAGCAAATGTCATTGAGATGAACCTGTTGCCCTGTAGAAGAGTTTCTCCACAGCTGCCTTCATATCTCTGTTCCTTAGGCTATAGATGAAAGGGTTTAATAATGGAGTGACCACGGTGTACAGCACAGAGGCAATTACATCCTTGTCTTTAGAGGTGCTGGAAGAAGGAACAAAGTACAAGCCAATAATTGCTCCATAATACAGAGAAACAACAGAGAGATGTGATCCACACGTGGACAAGGCTTTGCAGATCCCCTTGGTAGATGGCACCTTCAGGATGGTGGCCCCTATACGGCAATAGGAGATCAAGATGCATGCTAGTGGGACAGTAATGACTGCCACACCCACTGTGAAAATGACGAGCTCATTGACAGATGTATCCGAGCAGGAGAGCTTGAGCAGAGCACCAAGGTCGCAGAAGAAATGAGGGATGGTGTTGTCGGCACAAAAGGACAGCCGGGCCAGGAGGGAGCGTGTGGGAGAGCGCACTGACACAGGAGAGGATCCAAGATAGCACTACCAGGAAGCAACACAGCCCTTCTCTCATAATGGTGGTGTAGTGCAGCGGGTGGCAGATGGCCACGTAGCGATCATATGCCATGGAGGTGAGAAGGAAGCTGTCCAGATCAGTGAAAAATATGAAAAAATACATCTGGGAAATGCATTCTGCATAGGGGATGAACGGATCTTGGGTTTGCATGCTCACTAACATCTTTGGGACGGTGACAGATGAAAAGGAGATATCTGTGAGCGCCAAGTGGCTGAGGAAGAAGTACATGGGGGGTGTGGAGGCGGGAGTCCAGCCTGATGAGCAGGATGATGAGCAGGTTCCCCAGCACCGTGGTCAGGTACATGACCAGGAAGAGGGTGAAGAATAAGCCTTTCTGCTCTGGAGGGAAGGGGAGCCCCAGGAGGAGGAACTCGGTCACGCTGCTCTGGTTCTCCCTTTTCATGCTCTCTTCTCTTTATGGTGATGAAAGAAAAGTTATAAGGTAGCAGCTAACAAATGTTAGTTTACAGCAGACAGAAACGATTTCCTTTATACTCACGTATGTGCTATTATCTGTCTGCACTGCCACATACAATAAATCCTGAACGTGGATGGCATTACCGTGTAACATGAAAGAATTTTCAACAGTTTGATAAGAGAAACTGGAGAAACTGGCTCAGCTAATGTTCTTTTCCCCCACTTAGGGGAGAGATGTTCCACATAAAGCCATAATCTGTAGCTATATTTAGTTCGAATGAGAAAGTCATTTGCTGTCTTAGTAGAGATAAGACTGAATTAAGTTATTTAATGTATTAAGCTAAAATGATCCCAATTTCAATTCTGTTTTATACTTTCAAAAACAATTACCTGAATATCTTGATCTGTAAGGTATCAAACTTTTGAAATCTGACTCCAAATTTCATTAAAAAGTATAGAAATGAATATTCAGTCACATATGTCCAAAGGGAAAGTGGATCAGAAAGAAATATCTTGTTCTCATTATGAATAAAAAAAAGAATCATGCCACAGATTGAACTCAAGGGTTCTCAGATTTCAGCCTCGCAATTGACTACTGTAAAATAAAAAATTGAAGCTGATGATGATGGAAAATGTACACTGGTGAAGGGACAAGTGTTGAAACATGGTGTGACTGAAACCCAATCACGAACAACTTTGTGACTGTGTACTTCACTGTGATTCAGTAACATTTTTAAAAAAATTGATAGGGCTGGAGTGATAGTAGAGCGGGTAGGGCGTTTGCCTTGTACTTGGCTGACCGAGGTTCAATCCCTGGTATCTTATATGGTCGCCCGAACACTGCCAGGAGTGATTCCTGAGTGCAGAGCCAGGAGTAACCCCTCAGCAACACCGAGTGTGACCCAAAAAGCAAAAAAAAAAATGATGTTGATGTTTTCATATTTGTTACTGGTAATAATTTTTATCAGATCCCCCTTAGACTCATTCTCTGTTCTCTCCCTGATTTACTGAGTTTTCATGACCTCACAAAGACTATTATCATCACCCAAAACTTAAATTATCATTATTAAAAAGAGGTCAAAGAGAGAGGTCATTGATATTCTCTCATCTCTGGGTTCCAGCATTTAATTGTTAGCCAAGTAAAGTTCTAGATATATTCAGCTTTCTCTTATCAATATTTTGTATCTTATAAAATCTTAGTTTCCCCCCAACTATTACTGCATAGCCATTGAAACATTATAAAACCAAAGTTACCAAATCCTACAAGGCAAGTAGAGTAAGGAATTTATGGTATTACTTTGCTCTTATGAAAATCACTTTGCCCTTGTGTGAAAGGGCCCGAGAGATAGCAATAGGGGTTAAGGCATTTGTCTTGCAGACAAATCAAGCCCTGGTTTAATCCCTATGATCTCCTGAGCCCAGACCCAGGAACAAGCCCTGAGCACAGCTTGGTATAACCCTCCCCAAATGCAAATTGACATGGGGCAGAGCTGTGCTACTGGCTCTCTCTGTGCCCAGCCGCTCATGAGGTGCCCGGGAGGGGTGGCAGGTTCTAGCCCTGGCCCGCCACCCCAGCAGAGCCTCACAACAAGCCAGACAACCCTCCACTCCATGAGGACCTCCATTTTCCACATCCAGACTTCCCCCTCGTCAGAACTACACCCAGCAGACCAGCCTATCACAGCCCGGCTCGCGCAGCAGCATGCGGTTGTGTGGTTCATCAATAAATGCTGGATTTTGAGATGACTACAAGTGTATGCTACCTGCACGGTAGAGCCTGGAAAGCTACCCGTGTCATATTTGATATGACAAATACCAGTAATGATTATCGACCTCATTCCCATGACCTGATGGAATGGTTTGAGGCTCTTTATGTTCCTGGAGCAAGCAATTGCCCTTGGGCTTTACTTGCATGAGGCAGGTCATTTGGAGATGTTACTGGTGCCTGCTCGAGCAAATCGATGATGAACGGGAAGACAGTGATAGACAGTGAATTGCAAAATCATTGTTAGGTTGAAGCATTGGGGCGATTGGGCAAGGGAGGTGGGTACACTGGTGATGGCTGTGCTATTGGAATTATGTCTGTGAGGAGTCATTATAGCAATATTGTAAACTACAGAGCCTCAATAAATATTAAAATAAAAAGTCATTATCAAGGAATACAGGAGACATGTAATTAGTATTTTTAGGATGTTAGAATATCATTATAATGACTGTTAATTGGGAAATCAACCAGAAGAATCACTTGTCATCAATTTGCTCTAGCAAGCACCATGCTAGTGATGCCCTAGGGCATCTGTTCACTAAAGGAACATGATGAGCCTCAAACCATTCATTCAGGTCATGGGAATGAGGGCCATCTTCATTGCTGTCTTGGCATGTTGAATACGACACGGTCGCTTGCAAGGCTCTGCCATGTGGGTGGGAACTAGAAGAAATTTATATAAAATTTTATTCTTAAAATTCTTTGCTTCTTTAAGCTTATACGTTGACTATATTCTTATTAAATAGCATTTTATACATTATATAACATATTTTCGATAACATCTGATTACGTACCATCTGATTATTATATAACATCTTTTAAAACTTACCTAAAAAGTCAAGAGAACAAATTTTAAAATAGTCCTCAAAGAAGTGATACAAGGCTCCCAGTCTGTGTTGCTCAGTAAAACATTTTGTGCCTCCTCACCGTCACCTTAAGGAAAGTGCTCAGTGCCTGCATGTGGGATACCTGAAAGAGCATAAAAGCATTGCAGTTAGAATCAAGTTCTGTTCACGCCATTTCATACCATCCCACTTGGGTCTGTGGGAGGGGAACAAGTTTAAGCCTCAATTTTTTTTCTTAAAAAATATTTTATTATACCACAGTTATATTAAAAAATTACAAAATGTTCATGTTTGAGTTTTGGTTCTAGAATGTTTCAACACCCATTCCTCCACCCATGCCCATTTCCCATCAACAATGCCACCAACTCCCTTCAACCCCTGCAGCCTGCCTCCACGGCAGGTTTCTTATTTCCTTCCTTTCTCTCCTCTCTCTCTCTCTCTCTCTCTCTCTCTCTCTCTCCCATTTCTTACACAATGTGGATTGTAATATACTGTAGAAAAGATGGTTCCATTAGTTTGATGTACCACTTGCCATCAGGCAACTCGGGAGAACCGGATGTCAGAACTCCCCAGTGGATCTGAGTCTCTGGATGATTGCTGATCGCCCTGAGGTAGTTGGTGGGCGGCCACCAGGTATCCTTTGATGGGCGAGATATGGGATGGGGACCCAAGCTTCACCTCAAAGAACGCCGGGTGACTTTCACCTCCGAGAGCCACCTACCTAGGGTGAACTTGACTACTCTACTTAGCAGGTCTTGTGATTAGCACCTATTGGGTGGGTATGATGAGATAGAGTGTCCAGATGACAAAAAAAGGTGCTATAATGGTGAGTGAGTATCATCCGGCTGGTTCAGAGGTCCTACAGAGGTGATGGGCCAACTCCCAAAACCCATCTTATCTCCTGGGAGCCTAAGCCTCAATTTTCACATCTCTAACTGGATGGTAAATCTGTAAACGTCAGTCATGATAATGCTGTGAACATTAATAAAATGTTCACAAAAGTTTATGAAACACAATTGGTGGAGATTTGAATGAATTTTTCAAATCATTCATATGATGAATGAATGAATGTTCATAATTGAAAATGGTGAAAATTTTTTAATGATGAAAATTTTTCATCATGAATGAATTTTTCACCTGTCGTTTCATGAGGCAATCCCCTCTTTCTCCCCTTCTAACTACCCACTCCTCTCAACAGGCAGGAGCTGAGCAGAGTTCCATTGCTGCAAAATCACTTTAGAGTGGGATCATGACTTGATATTGGCAAAGAACCTAGACAACAATGATGAATCTGAGGGTCAGCCAGACTAACTGCCCTCATGAGAGAGGACCGTTCCGGTATTCCACTACACTGAACTGCTCCATCCCTGTTCACATCCTCTTTGGTTTCCTACATACCTACCTTTTAAATAGTTTATTTCCTTCCTAACCTTGTATCTAATCTGTGAGATTTAGAATTAAAAAATCACCCTCTTTAAATGACTCAGCCCCTGGCCGAGTCCAACATAGCTCCTAGGGTTAGCAGACACGTGCTTGGGGGGTGGCCACACTGGCCGTACTTGGAGCGGGGATTTGGGCTCCTCCTCCCCACATTTCTCCACCTCCATGTCAGGGGCATGGCTGCGGGCTTGAAGCCTCCACAGCCAGCAAAGAGGGACAAGAGACACACCAGACCCATAGCTGTGCAACAGACTGAGACAATAATGGAGGTTAGGACCAGGTCCTTCCCAGGACCTTTCACATTTATACACTGTAATGTCCATTGTAATTGCAACAAACTGGGAGGTTGATGGGGACTGGGGAATTATAATGTCACACTAGACCTCACTATTTAATATACACATAGAGACTTACATCATAAACCGTTAATATCTGTAGGGCAAGTCACAAAGTGTAAGAGAAGAGAGAGAAAAATACAGAGACAGAGACGAGAGAGAGAGAGAGAGAGAGAGAGAAAGAGAAAAGAAAAGGTGCCTACTATAGGAGCAGGCTGTGGTTGGGTGGGAAGCAGTGTTTGGGCATTGGTGGTGGGAATGGGGCACTGGTGGAGGGCTGGGTGCTGGAACACTGCATGACAGAGCCCCAATTATGAACATCCTTGTAATTGTATATCTCACAGTGGTATAATAAAAAAAAACTAAAAATCACTCTCCCTCCCTCCTACCTGCTCTCTCTCCTATCTCTCTGTTTCTCTCTCCCTCCCTCTCTCTCCGCCCCTGTTCTCTGTGTAGAGAAGTCCCTACTCCTTTGCTTCTAATAATGGCCATTTTCTTGATGACGACACTATGTGTTATGGAATTTTGGAAAGCCTTGGGTTATAGGTTAAAATTTACTTTGAATAAGTTATTATCATATCTCTACCACTTTTTAAAATCCATGTCTTTGGGCAAGTTATTACAGATCCTATAGTCTCCATTTTTCCTCTTGAAAATTGGAATATTCGTCCCAAATTACAGCAAGAAAATAAATACATTAAATAACTTTAGTTATTAAATAAAACAATGTAGGTAGAGCACCTCTCTCCTGGCAAAGATTTAATGGCATTTTTTCCACTCTATATTAAATGTAAAATTCTCCAGCAAGGAAACTCAGAATTTTGTCTTCAGTGAAATCCCAATAAACATAAAAATTCATATACCTTTCAGGATTTGGTATCTCCAATAAAAGTGTAGCTTTCTACCAGGGAGAGCCTCTCTAGGGTATAGACAGGAAATCACTGAGCAGATTGTAATAAAAATCTATAATGGAGTTGCTGCATTACAGAAAAAGGAAACCAAAATTTTCTGAATAAAAGTTTCCATTCAGACAATCTCTCTCAAATGACAGCAATTGTAAAGAGAAGGAATTAGGTAAATTAGGAAGAAGCATTAGAAAGGTCTGGTTAATCTCTGATATGCCAGGCACATATTCTTATTTCTGAAACTTGAATGAGGTAATGGGAATCCCGACATGGATTTGGGAATGTATGCATCAAATTCACACAGTTGACTGGCTCTGTCTCAAGACTTAGTATGAAAGTGTGAGAATTATAGCTAGCAGTGATTGAAATACACTGTTTTGGCAACTAGTAATAAGTAATTCCTTCAGAAGTCACCGAGAAGTGAGGTGTTTCCCCCCCCACCCATACACACCTGCTCCAGGTGAAGGACTCCCAGTTCTGTCCTGAGCTGGTTTTTCTGCTTCTCTCCTATACTCCTCATGACAAGAGAGAGGAATGTCATGAACCTGGAACACACTCTTCGTTCACTACATCAGAAATGAAAATGCGAGAGTTCTAAACACCAGGCAGAGGACCCCAGGGTACAAGGCACCAAGCTTAGGTAAAAGACTTGCATCCAACATGTATAATTGCTCAGATTTTTTCCTACTCCCCTTCAGGAGAGATGCCCTAGGCAGTTGTCCCTAAACTTTGATATTTAGCACAATTGCCTGGGGAGCTTGTTAGAGTTGCAAGTCCCACTCCTACCTCCATAGATGTTCAGTCTTAGGAGGGCCAAGAAATTGTAGGGCAAAAGATTCTATGAATAGATATTGAGGAAACACTCATTAGGAAGAATTCTGATGGCTGTATAAAGAGACAGAGAGATTTCCTTACTGACTCCCCAGAAGACTCCTGTCTCCCTTAGGTCATAGATTGATATGTGATGTTGGATTTTTTTCTCTCAGGTATAAATTTATTCTATTTTCTGTTTATAAAGTTATTTTCTACTACATAGTGGAAATCTGAAAATATAAAGGAAGACAAAGGAGAAAGTAAAGAGTCTTTTTTTGGGTATTTAACAATTAATTTTAAAAAATATTTTATCAGAGAAGTAATGAGTCTTTACTCTTTATGTATTTACTTATATTTTATTTTAATATATCCATTTATTATCCATTTATTTTAATATCCATTAAATTTTGATCCCCTTAAACCAAAGATGCCAGTTACACAGTGACGCCCGACTCCCCACTCCTCCCTGTCCCTGGCATCTCTTCTGTTTTTCATCCCTGAACTTGCCTCCAAGGTCCCTCTTGGAAGCAGGTTTGTCCAGTGCGTGTCTTTTTGTGGCAAAGCCTCCCCTCATCCTTTTGTTTTTCTCCACCAAAGAAAAAGCCAATCTCTCCCCTTTGATTCCTCAGTAAATGCATAAGATGGAAGCCTACTATTGAGAGTATACCACCCGCACGGCAGAACCTGGCAAGCTACCCGTGTTGTATTTGATATGCCAAATACCAGTAACAATTATAGACCTCATTCCCATGACCTGATGGAATGGTTTGAGGCTGTTCGTGTCCCTGGAGTGAGCAGATGCCCTTGGGCTACACTAGCACTCGACAGGAAATATGAAGATGTTACTGGTGCACACTTGAGCAAATTGATGAACAATGGGAGACAAGTGAAGTGATACAAGTAGTGATCTATTTCATTCATTCATTCATTCATTCATTCATTCATTCATTCATTCATTCATTTAGTTGAATCTCTAAGTGGTGCTCAGGAGGTCTGGGAGCACCACCAGAAATTCCCAGTCAACCAGCTTGGCAGTACCATAATAGCCAGAACATCCATATAGCACGTAGCAGTTCCTAGGGCTTCCTTTGCTAATGCTTAGGAGACCATCTGTAACCTAAGGAATCGCCCTTGGCTCAAGTGCTAGGCCTGTGTCTTGTCTTCAAGTTCATCTTTGTGGTTCTCTCTTGTGAGATTCTGCTCTTATGACTTGCTAGTGTGCACTTTAGTTCATTCAATTCCATTTGTGTGGAATCTTTTATTCTCTGAAAAACTTATTTGCATTGATTGCATTTCTCATCTAATAATTCTTTAATTTTCTTGGCAGGTGCTTGTTTAATTTCTCTTGCCAATACAGTGAGTGTTGAGGTTAGGTCTTTATCGATCAAGCTCAAACATTCCTCATGGGCATAGGCTGACTGGGTTTCTGAGGGCCTTTGTTTCCCCATAGTTCTTCATGTTTGTGGGTGCAAATGATGGACATTTGAATTCCCAATTACTTGAGAACTGCTCTGTTGAGTTGTTTATACAAGATAGCTACTATAATACTATACCTGCTATTCAGATTATTTACCCTACAGTGTTGTGTGAGTATGCCCTGAAAATTGTCAGCTTGTTACTGAGTTGACAGATTTAAGGCTGTATCACTGTATCACTTGTATCACTAGTCTTCCCATTGTTCATTGATTTGCCAAGCCAGTAACATCTCCATACGTCCTGTCGCAAGCAAGTGTAGCCCAAGGGCATCTGCTTGCTCCAGGGACAGGAAGAGCCTCAAATTTCTTCAGTTCATGGAATTGAGGTCCATAATTGTTACTGTTTTTTGGCATATCAAATAAAACATGGGTAGCTTGCCAGGCTCTGTTGTGTCTGTATGCTCTCTAAAAATAGGAAAGCCATCCCTTCAGTACCCAATGTAGGAAGTGTGTGAAGTAACGCCTTCACACGGGTAGTTTCAGGTCCAGGCTCCAGAGTGCATGCACTTGAGTTTTATTTTAGAGGTTAGACTGATATGAGCTGGTCTAGGGATGAGCTCTGATTGCACAGGACAGGAGGATAGGTCCCGAGGATTCCCAGAGTGTGGCTGTGTGTGGGGGGAGGGTTTCACAGTGGGGGAGGGGCCTAAACTGAGGATAATTGAAGAGACATTAAATAACATCAAAGGAACAGCATTCTGTGCCTAGCTGATGCTACCAGCGCCGAATTTCCATGTCAGGCAGCCGGGTGTCAACCCCACCATGCTCTTTGACATTGTTTTTGATGGCCTTTATTGTGGTGCCACACTCCTGAAGACATATGTTCATTAGTCTTTCTTCACCTATAGTTCTGTTTCTAACATGATGTTGCTAGTTTTTTTTTTTTACAATTACAAAGATGTTCATGTTTGAGTTTCAGACATACAGTGTTCCAGCACCCATCCCTCCACGAGAGCCCATTTCCCACCACCAATGTCCCCAATTCCCCTCCCCCTCCCCTAGCCTGCCTCTATGGCAGGCTCTTTATATCTTTTTTCTCTTACTTTCTCTCTCTCTCTCTCTCTCTCTCTCTCTCTCTCTCTCTTCCTTCTCTTAAACATTGTGGATTGCAATACATACATTTAGAGGTTAACATGTGTATCTTTTTGCCTGTATTCAATGCTCAGTTCTACACTGGTATTATCACTTTCGACAATTATTAGCACACTGTTCCCTTCTCTGTCTTATCTAATCTCTGACTCCCCACACGTTTGTGGTAGATTCCGCCTTTGACAAGACCTCCTGATTCATGTTTTAGCTTGGGTATTGGTTTTCATACTCTCTCTCTCTCTCTCTCTCTATATATATATATATATATATATATGTATATAATTATCTCTCAATTATCTCTCTTCCTCATAGTTGTCAGTCTGAATGGCCTAGGCGTCTCACACTTGTTTTTAATGGTAATAAAATTTATATTCCGTGCCTTCTGTATTTTATTATATGTCTTAACTGACAATGTTTCTGTATTTAAATATTTCGATAGGAATGAAACTATTTTTGAGAAGCACAGCTCCAATTAATCTTTGCTCCAATTATTTTTTGATAATGGATTGTGTTTCCCAGGGACCAGAAGCAACGCTCTTCCTAGCTCTAGAAGGACAATGCTCATATGGAGCGTGCTGTTATAAAGGAGCCACTATGGTGCAACAGAACTAGGCTTGAAATTTGAAGTTTATGTGTTGAATATACTTTTGATTATTCTCTTTAAAACCAGTCTCAAACTCACAGCATGAAGAAAATGCTTTTAGTGTTTAATAAAAATATCAGTTTTTATTAGGAGTTGTCTGGTATAAACAACTCAACAGAGCAGTTCTCAAGTAACTGGGAATCCAAACACCCACCATTAGTACCCACAAGCATGAAGAACCATGGGGAAATGAAGGCCCTCAGAAGCCCCTATGCCCATCAAAATGTTTGAGCCTGGTTGATAAGGACCCCAAATCAACACTCACAGTATTGGCAGCAGAAAAAAATGCTGTCTACCTCAAGTTTCACTGAAAACTACCTCATAGTTCACAAATATGAAGATTCCATATACATAAATCTGCAAATAACAGGAGTCTTTATCTATATTCCTAAGGGATTTGACAATCTTTAATGCTTGGCAAAGTCAGATTTCTGCTGGGAATAGTTAGGGGAAATGCAGCAATTACACCCAAATTGTCCTTTATCAGAAACTTGTGGCCTTGGTCCCGGGGTACCAAGGTGGCAGATAAATACCTTTGTATTTGGAGCTTGTAAAAGAGAGAGAGCATGTACTGCCTTCCTACTTCAGACGTTAGCTTGTGATTCCCCCCATACCACTTCCATGTGCAAGGTATGCCCCAAGGAAGCAAGTATTTTCTTACTCGAGAGTGTGTTTCATTAGGCTACATATCATAGTGGGAAGAATATATAGTCTGAACCAGACAGAATTAAATCTTTGATTTTTCATCCACTGTAGCTCTGACAAGGGGAAAGCTGTGCTAAGTTCCAGCATGTTCCATTCTCAAATGGGGAATTCAAATGTTGTTCTGAAAGACTGTTGGATGAAGAGAACAATATTTGAAAAGCAGTGGGTATGAGTTAGGTGCTAAATTAGTCTTTATTAGCAATAGACTGTTTCAGCACTCTTAACAGTCACTTCAGCAGAGAGGAAGAAGATAGCTCATGTTATCATAGTTCACTGTAATAAGGCATATAATCTCTGTTTACTTCTGCTTAGTATCCCTAGCACCTCTCTCTCACTTAGGGGCATCATTTCCTTATTCTACTATTCAAACCTGGCTTCCAGCTATGAGGCTTATGATCACTCCACCTCAGTGTGTTTGACCAAAGCATCAGAACTTCTTTCACACATATTTACCTTTAAATATAAGTTATATTTGAGATTTGACAGTCTTGTATCTTGCTGGAAGGGTTTCTGGTACTAGCAACCTATTGAGAGAGGTGTAAGGATTAGGGATAGAGTAGGCTTGGAATTGTTCCAGTGTCATGCTACACAAACATAGTTGTGCATGGCCCTTAATTAACTGAGCCTGGTGAAGTGAATATATGAAACAATTCTAAGACAGACTTTCATTGCTCATTTTTCATAATCTATGAAAATTTTGGAGTCTGGGATGATCCAAGAATCTGGATTTTGTGCAAAATGTTTCTGCTTCTAAAATTAGGTAACGTATTTGCCTGTTTTTACCTATTTCTGGGTGACTTCAGGGCAAAACATTCTTAATATTTGATTTAGTATCTGGTTTCTGATATCATAGAGAGTCAGTTTTATTGTTTTTATGTAATTATTCAAGGCTAACATTTAACATGAATTTTCACCTATTTTATTAAATTGTTTTATAATTTTTCTCTTTCACTCACTTGAGACCAAGATTGTTGACTGGTGGGAACCTCCCTAATCCAGCTGACAGAGTAAAAGTCACGAGACTTATGCACATTATCTTCAGGCTTCTATGTCTTTTCCACTTATGTAGAACTGGAAAAGTTCAGGTGGGAGCAAAGAACATTTTTACTGTCTTTAAATGGGAGAGAATTACTATGGGTTAAGCTCCATACCTCATTATAAATTCTCCAAGGATTTTATAAGCTGGCCTAAGGTAGCTTGGCCTTTGTGGTGGGACATTAGAATTAACATTTTCCCCATTTGATATATTCATGGTTCAAATTAGATCTATTAAACTTTACTAATAAAAATTACCTTAAGGGGCCAGAGAGATAGTAGAGTGGGTAGGGCGTTTGCCTTGCACACTGCTGACCCAGGTTCCATCCCAGGCATCCCATATGGTTTCCCAAGTACTGCCAGGAGTAACTCCTCAGTGTAGAGTCAGGAGTAACCCCTGAACATCACTGTGTATGACCCAAAAAAGTAAAAAAAAAAAAAAACCTTAACAGCTGCTAGGAAAGCATAGATGAAAGGAATCATGGAAATTGATGGGGAAAAAGAAAGGCCACACACTAGGTCTCTGCCACAGATCGAACAATAATGTAATCTTTAAAGTTGTAAACATTACCTCAGATGTAAAGTGCATTATTCATTTCAATAGCTCTTGATTAGGTACCGATTTACCCGGACAGATTTTCCTGCCCTCTTATCTATTGAACATATCTCACTCTGTTCCTGCTACCGCAACACTACTCAATCAATAACATTTTTCTAGAATGTGAGCTTAGAAGGGTTGATTTATATCCATAGTAATGTCTTAACGACTTGGTATTATAATCAGAATTTGTACGATAAAATTTGTATTATAAAATTATTTGTATATATAAGTATTTTTCTGTTTGGGAAAGCTCCTATTTTACATCTTTGATTTTCGATGATTATTATTGCAGTGTTAATTTTAATAAAAAACTATATTTCAAAAAAAGAAACTACATTCCAAGTTAATCTAACTTCTCAGAATTTGTATAATTTATGTTGGGGGATCTCTTTTAAAAAATTGCTTGCTACCCAAGAATCATATGCACAAGCTATAAAATTTTAGTGGGTTTAGATATTTTAAACCCACTCTTTATTTTATTTTAGTGGTTTAAAATATTTTGTCTCCGAATTAGAATTTACATTTTAATGTGTAATATAAGGTATGGATATGTTATTATTCCTTTAAGAGTAGTTTACTGTATCAACACCACTAATTAAAATCCATCATTTTTGTCAGTTCATTTATAGTGCCATTTCTGTTAATTATCAAGTCATTATGTAAAAAGTTTGTTTCTAAGCTCTTTATTTTCCTTTGTTTCATTGGGCTATCTTTTTTAAAAAATACATTAGGTATAGTAATAAATCTACCTATAAGTCAAGTTTTTTATCTGTTGAAGTGTATTGGTACCTTCACTTAAACATATATATCTTAAATATTGACTTGAATTCAAATTTTGACTTTTAAAAAGAGATGTACTGTATACTTTGCTAGTGACAATGAAAGGATTAGATTTATTATAAAATTATCTTGATTTTTATTGTACTTCTTTGAACATCATAGCATATGTCAGCTAATTTACACAAGACCCTGTAACTATTAGGTTAAACCTTGGTTTTGAATAATGGATGATGTCAATTTCTTTATTTAGTGTGGAGCGTAGTCATTTGGGCCTCGCCTGGTTGATCTCAGAGCTAACTCCTAACTATGTGCCTAGGGATCATTATACATAAAATTATGGAGGACAATAAGATTTCTGATGTCAAATAGCATGCTATCCTTCTAGGAAAAAAGTTTGGAGCCCAAATGCTTGATTCTAAATACTAGTTTTTCCTTTTTTTTTTTTATCTCTTTAATGAGTTTCTGCCCCTGAGTTTCACTTCTGAAGAGTGAAAGTAACCCATCTTGCATACATATTTAAGGATGTTAAATCAGGGTTTCTCTTCAAGCCTGCACTGAAAACATATCTCCTTGCTTCTGTCAATGTTTATTTGCTTCCCTATTCCTGTTCTAGAGAAGCCTGTGTTCTCTCTTGAACACGTACTTCCTTTTCTGTCCCCTCTCACAGCTTTCTAAATAAATTTCAATAAAAACAAAAATCTTGAATCAGTTGCTACAATAAGCTATTAGAGTAGTGCATGAGGATCATGTCTGATAATCATTCTCTCTCTATATATATATCTATATAGATATCTGTGTCTCTATATAATATATATCTATATCTATAGCAAATTGATAAATAACAGGATGTCAAGTGATCAAGTGATATAAATTTCTATATAAGATATAGTAATAGCTTAATGACTTTGTATTATAATCAGTATTTGTATTATAAAATTTGTGTTATAAAATTATTTGCATTATATAAATATTCTTCTGTTTGGGAAAGCAAACAGAAAAATACATATATATATAATACACATTATATACAGACTATATATATATATATATATTTGCTTTTTGGGTCACACCCGAAAATGCTCAGGGGTCACACCTGGGTCTGCACTCAGGAATTACTCCTGGAGGTAGTCAGGGGACCATATGGGATTCCAGGAATAGAACTTGGGTTGGCCACATGCAAGCCAAATGCCCTACCCACTGTGCTGTCACTCCAACCCCATAACTGTTAATATTTATCACTGACAGACTGTAATAAGATTGAGAAAGTTACTGTATATCTTAAACCTACTTTTTCTACATTTATCCAGTATTATGTGCATCAAAAGAAGACATTCCTTGAATCAAAAGAACATCTGTATTATGCTACACTATAATTACCATTTTTTAAAAATATCTCAAGACATTCCACCTTTTTCTTCCAACTTTCCCACCTGTTCCTGCCAGCTTGTACTCCATGATGAGGGCTAAGAACCAGAGCAGCGTGTCTGAGTTCCTCCTTTTGGGAATCCCAATGCAACCGAGCAACAGAGTATGTTCTTCACCTTGTTCCTGGGCATGTACCTGACCACGGTGCTGGGGAACCTGCTCATCAGGCTGGACTCCCACCTCCATACCCCCATGTACTTCTTCCTCAGTCACCTGGCACTCACTGATATTGCTTTCTCATCTGTCAGTGTCCCAAAGTTGTTGATGAACATGCTGACTAGACGCAAATCTATTTCCTATGAAGGGTGTGTTTCTCAGACATATTTTTTCATATTATTTGCTGATTTAGACAGTTTCCTGATCACGTCAATGGCTTACGACAGGTATGTGGCCATCTGTCACCCTCTGCACTATACAACCATCATGAGCCAGACCGTTTGTGTCCTTCTGGTAGCTGGGTCCTGGGTTATAGCTTGTGCTTGTTCTCTCTTGCATACCCTTCTCCTAGCTCGACTGTCCTTCTGTGCTGACTACACTATCCCACACTTCTTCTGTGATCTTGCTGCTCTGCTCAAGTTGTCCTGTTCAGACACATCTATCAACCAATTGGTAATTTTTACTGCAGGGTTAGCAGCCATTATGGTTCCTTTCTTATGCATCCTGATTTCTTATGGACGTATTGGGGCCACCATCCTCCGAGTCCCCTCTACCAAGGGTATCTGCAAAGCTTTGTCCACTTGTGGATCACATCTCTCAGTCGTGGCTCTGTACTATGGAGCAATAATTGGCCTATATTTTCTTCCGTCATCCAACAACACCAATGAGAATAACATAGTGTCTGCATTAATGTACACAGTAGTCACTCCTATGTTAAACCCCTTTATTTATAGCCTGAGAAATAAAGATATGAAAGGGGCCTTGAGAAAACTTTTTGAGTAAAAAAATATGTTCTTCCAACTGATACTGATTTTTGTCTTCAAACCTCACGATTCTGTTTGTTAACACTATGTAAATACAAATAAATAAAATAGAATTCAGTTATGTTTCTTACGCAGACTTCCATAAATACTTTGCTAACATTTTAAATTTAATATGGATATGATTATACAGTATATGCTCATTTTATTTACTTTTAATGAATAATTTCTCCCTTACATGGAGTCTGGAATTAAAAAATACTCTGGAGAAACAATATCAGTTTTGCTGATCTCAAACCATTATGGGTAAATCTTTCTCAAATTTTAATATTAACAAAATGTTTTTGAGAGCCAAAGAGATAGTACAGGGGTTGAGTGTTTATCTTACAGGGGTTGAGTGTTTTTGAGAGCCCGAGAGATAGTACAAGGGATGAGTGTTTCTCTTACAGTGGTTGAGTGCTTTTGAGAGTCAGAAAGATAGTACAGGGGTTGAGTATTTATTTTACAAGCTCTAGACCTGGTTCAACCTCCAGCACTGCATATCGCCCCTCCCTAAACACTGCCAAGAGTAATCCCTAAGCATAGAACCATGAGTAAGTATGAGCACAACTGGGAGTGGCCCACCTTGCCCACTGCTCTTTGTCTTCAATCCAGCTAACTTTTGTTTCATTGTGTAGATATACCATAGTTTCTTTATCCAATTGTTTGTTTTCAGTCACTCAGGTTGTTTCCATATTCTAGCTATTGTGTGCTGCAGTGAACTTACAATTGCAGATGGTGGTTCTGCCTGTGCTTTTGGGCCCCCAGGGTACATTCCCAGGAGTAGTATTGCTGGGTCAAGTGGGAGCTAAATTTCTAGTTTTTGAGGAACATCCATGGTGTTTTTCAAAATGGCAGCACCAGTTGGTTTTCCCACTAGCAACAAATGAGAGTTGCTTTCCCATTACATTAAATTGATATCATTCATAAAGTATTTCAAGTGTATTATAAAATCAGGTACAATAACAGAAAAATTAAGCAAGATAGAGGTTAAGACTGCGTAGAATAAGTAAACAAACATTGCAATTAAATAAGTGAATAAATAATACATTTTAATGGGAAATTGTGACCACATACAAAGCTAAATTACTTATAGTAGAAGGGATACAACACAAAAAGGAAAAAAAAATCCTTTAAGATAAATTGTTTTTATGCATTCATTTACTATTTTATTGATCATTCATAAAGGAATATTCAATATTTTCATATTTTTATGGGGTAGTTAGCATTTTCCTACTTATAAAAATATTTTATAACAAGGACATTATCCATTTGTCCATTAAACAAGTTATAATCATTTTCTCTACTTTGTCATTTAATTTTGTTTATAGAATAAGTTGGCCATGTCCAAGTTTCCATTTTTTATTTTATCTATTTCATATAATTTCATTTATGATTTCTAATTTTTGTTGCCTGTAATAGCTTACTCATCCAAGATGATAAAAATAGTTGGCTCTGTTTTCTTCTAGTATTTTAATAACCCTTTTATAGCATTAAATTTTATCCATCTGGAATTTATTTTAATTTTTGCTAGGAAAATCTGTTTCTATTTTTTTTTAATTATACCACCGTGGGATATACAGTTGCAAAAGTGTTCATATTTGGGATTTAGTCATATAGTGTTCCAGCACCCATCCCTCCACCAGTGTCCATTTCCCTCCACCAATGTCTCATAATTTCCCCACCTCCCCCAGCCTACGTCTATGGCAGGTAACTTTCACTTATCTCTCTCTCTCTCTCTCTCTCTCTCTCTCTCTCTCTCTCTCTCTTTCTCTCTTCCTTCTCTTACACATTGTGGCTTGCAATTAAGGTAAATTTTTAATAAACCTTACTCCTGAAACAAAAATAAAGAGGAAACCTAGACCGAGAGAAGACTATATACAAAGTAAAGCATGGACTGAACAAAATGTCGCATAAAAATGCTCTCACACCTGTGAATGGCATATACAAAAAAAAAAATGGAAACAAGTGTTGGTGGGAGTAAGGTGAGCAATGAGTGTTCACTGTGGGTGAAAAAGTCATGTGATCAAGCATCTATGGAAAACAATAGAGATTTCTCAAAAGTACAAGAATATAGCTATTTGACCCATGTGATGATTTGACTCATCTGACTGAAACACCTCTTCTAGACATCTGTCTCCTAACACAGTAACATTAATTTGAAAGATAAATGCACACCTAGGTCCTTTTGCACTTTTTATTACAATAGCTAGGATATGGAAGCAACCAAACATGCAGTAACATATTAATGGATAAAGAAGCATGGTATAGTTGCACACAAAACAATTTGCAACTACAAAAAATAAAGTAACATACTTCATAACAATGTGGGTGGAGTTGGAGGGTAATACCTTAAGTAAAATGAATCAGAGGCAGAATGACAAATACAGGATAATCTCACCTATCCTTGGTACATAGAGAAACAAATTAAGGGTATTAACGGTATTATAAATCTTGGACAATGGATTATAGACCTGAGAATTCCAAGTTGGGGTATGGTAGGAGTAACAGTAATATTGACAAGAAGTAACATGGTAGTAACATAGGAAAATCTCAAGTACCTGAGCTATTGCTAAGAAGGTGAGTATGTACCATGATCATAACTCAATCAATAGAGTGGAGATAGAAGGGAAGGAACGGTTGAATCAGAGGAGGCAGAGAGACAGAGGTGGAGGGTCTTGGGTGCTTCAGTAGTGGTGATGTTGTGTAGTAATTTCGAATATAAATTCTATAAAATCAACAAAAATAGCACTATTAAATAAACTATAATAAAATATTCATGAAGAAGCAATAATTTGGAGAAGAAATGATGTCTGTGCTGAATGAGCAGGACTGAACAAGCCTTCTATGAAATTACAGGAAACATAAGGCTCATGGTGGTGAAACTGCTGTTCTATGGAATATATTTCCCAGTGCACCTTTCATATCCCGATTCCTCAGACTGTAGATAAAGGGGTTGAGCATGGGAGTGACTAGAGTGTACATTATAGTAACAATAACATCCTTGACATTAGAGTTACTGGATGAGGGAAAAAAAGTAGAGGCCAATAATTGATACATAGTAGAGAAAAACTACCGTGAGGTGTGAACCACAGGTGGACAAAGCTTTATAGAAGCCCTTGGTGGATGGGATCTTCAGGATGGTGGCCCCTATGCGGCCATAAGACACCAGGATGCATATGAATGGAACAGTAATACCTGTCATTCCCACAGTGAATATAGCCAGATCATTAGCTGTGGTGTCTGAGCTGGACAGCTTAAGTAAGGCAGAGAGGTCACAGAAGTAGTGGGGGACAGTGTTGTCTCCACAGAAAGACAGACGGATCAGAAGTAGGGTATGGATAAGGGCAGTAGCACAGGCTAGAACCCAAGTCACAGTGACCAGCAGGGCACACAGACTCTGACTCATGATGGTGGTGTAGTGGAGGGGGTGACAGATGGCCACGTACCTGTCATAGGCCATGGAGGTGAGAAGGAGACTGTCAATATCTCCAAACAGGACAAAGAAATACACCTGAGAAATGCACCCAGCATAGGAGATGGATTGGCTTTGTGTCTGCATGTTGAAGAGCATCTTTGGGGCTGTCACTGAAGAGAAAGAGACGTCAGTGAGCGCTAGGTGGCTGAGGAAGAAGTACATGGGGGGTGTGGAGGCGGGAGTCCAGCCTGATGAGCAGGATGATGAGCAGGTTTCCCAGCACCGTGGTCAGGTACATGACCAGGAAAAGAGAATAATATAGGCTTCGCTCTTTCTGTCCAGTTGGGGAGTCCCAAGAGGATGAACTCAGACGCACAGCTCTGATTGTCCATCTCATGGTCTTCTCAATTCCTGTATAAGAAAAAGGCAGGATAATGTGAAACAGTAATTAGTCACATAACAGAGCACACTTTTAGAAAGTTTTGACTATGATTTTCAAGCATACTAGTTCTTTTATTTTGCCCCCAAATGAGTAACTTACCACCACCTGACATCAAGATATTATGTGACCATTTAGAATCAACACAATCTCATTTGGAGTAACCATGAAACAACAAAATTAGTATCGTATCAGATCAGGTTCAAACATGAGAAGTCTCAGAGTTTCTTACCAAAATCCAAAATTAGGTAATGAAAAATGCAGAGAGATATCAGTTACTCAGTTCCATTTCCTTTCTTAAATACTTTTGCTAATGATTTAATTTCCAGAGCTTTGACTAAAATAAAACAACTCAAAAAACTTCTATGGATCATCCATAAATCAGTGCTTAGAGACTTAGTGGAAGCATTCTAGGAAACTGCATTAGAAAATAAAACCCAGTAGAAACAAAAGCCCAAGGTAATAATAGTATTGAACATAGATTATATTATTACCACTAATTGATTCCTTCCTTCTCCTTAGCATTTTTTAAATCATTTATATATTTATTCATTTATTAAAATTTTTATTATACCACCGTAAGATATACAATTAGATATACAATAAGATATGCAAGATGTTCATGTTCCAGCGGGTTCTAGCCCTGGCCCGCCAGCCCAGCAGAGCCTTGCAGCAAGCCAGACGACCCGCTGCTCCATGAGGGCCTCCATTTTCCACATCCGGACTTCTCTCTCATCAGAACTCCACCCAGCAGACCAGCCTATTACAGTCCGGCTCGCGCGGCAGCGTGTTGTATTTGATATGCCAAATACCAGTAACAATTATAGACCTCATTCCGGAATGGATTGTGGCTCTTTATGTTCCTGGAGCAAGCAGATGCCCTTAGGCTCTACTAGCATGAGACAGGACATATGGAGATGTTACTGGGGCCCGCTCGAGCAAATCGATGAACAACGGGAAGACAGTGACAGTGACATGTTCCAGCACCCATCCCTCCACCCATCCCTCCATTTACCACCAGCAACGTCCCCTGATTCCCTCCCTCTCCCCTAGCCTGCCTCTACGGCAGACACTTTGTCTTCTCTCTCTCTCTCTCTCTCTCTCTCTCTCTCTCTCTCTCTCTGTGAATTGCCAGGTGTGACCCAAAAGAGCAAAAATAAATATTTTTGTTTTTAATTTTAATATTTTTATTATTGTGACTTTGGTAGCAATAGTATCGAGATTTATGGTTTTGATGTACAATATATGTTTCTCACCACCACTGAAATACGCAACACACACCAAAGGTGTTCTTGTTTTAATTCTAGCTTGCCTCTTCATTCCTTACCTCCTCAACTCTCCTAGTCTGTAATTTCTGTTTTCGAATCTAAGACCCTGTGTTTGTTAGACACTATTTTCTTATTTTGTCTTTCTATATACCAAAGATGGCGAGATAATTCAGTGACTATCATTCTCCCTATGCGCTGCTTTAACACGATAGATACCCTCCAGTTAGATCTTTCTTACAGCTATATAGTATATCTTTGGAATATCGTTCTTAAACGAATTTAGTTTTAATGAAATGTGGTTAAAAATCGTTTGCTTTTGTTACTTTTTCTCCCACTGTACTTCTGAATTTTAACCAAATCAGTGTTATTCTCAAAATACTTGGCTTTTCTAGTCAGAATTTAGAAGTGTCTAGAATAAGTTCTTTGCATCTATCTTTCCCATATAATTCACAAAATAGAACCTCATTTTTTCCATAAAAAATAAATTTTTTTCCATAAAACTGATGTTTTAGAAATAGAAAAATTCAGAAGCATGAAAAAGTTATGAGGTTGGAGAATTATTTAGACAACAGATCAAATAAGGCCTTTTTTATTTTTCTTTTTTGGGTCACACCCGGCAATGCTCAGGGGTTTCTCCTGGCTCTGCACTCAGGAATTACTCCTGGTGGTGCTCGGGGGACCATATGGGATGCTGAGGATCCAACCCAGGCCGGCATGGGCCGGCTGCGTAAAGGCAAACGCCCTACCCGCTGGGCTATGGCTCCGGCCCAAATAAGGCCTTTTCTGCTACAATGAACATGATTTTTTCTTTTCAAACTGTAAAGGGAATGCTATATTTTTTTAAATCTAATCACCATGAGATATAGTTACAAATTTGTACAAAATGAAGTCTCAGTCATGCAATATTCCAACACCCATCCGCTCACCAGTGTGCGTCCCCACCAGTGTCCAGTGTCTCCACTCTCTCCTGCTGGCCTCCCTCACCCTGCCCAGCAGTCTGCCTCTCTGGCAAACACTTCTCTCTCTCTCTCTCTCTCTCTCTCCTCTCTCTCATTTTCCT
Organism: Cryptotis parvus; assembly: GCA_021461705.1. Taxonomy (NCBI): domain Eukaryota; kingdom Metazoa; phylum Chordata; class Mammalia; order Eulipotyphla; family Soricidae; genus Cryptotis; species Cryptotis parvus. The sequence goes on from JAJIBD010008084.1 coordinate 67,336, forward strand.
TTTTAGCACTGTGCTTTGCAGCACTGTTACTGAAAGGTTATCCTTCATATCACTTTACCTTCTTTTGGCACTCAGTTTTTGTCCAGAGTGATCATTTCCAGCTATCATTGTCATAGTGGTTCCTTCTCTGTCCTAACTAAACTCCCTCTCTCTCTCGGTGGCAAGCTTCTTACTACAGAACAGTCCTCCTGGCCCTGGTTTCTCTACTGCCTTTGTGTTGCAGGACTCCTAAGGACCGCTGCATCTGCTCTGGATTGCCTCCCGCAAATCACTCCGTAGATAAGGGGGTAGTCTAAATGTGGCAGTTTATCCGACCATGTATGCTGTACTAGCTGGTATAAATATTCTCCCATGCTATCACAATCATCGTGGGACTAGCTAGATCTTACCAGCATATTAGCCTGGCCACGTAAGGACACCTAAGTAATTAGACCAGAGAGAAATGCTGTTTGCTTCCAAACAAACAAGCATGGCTCCCTGATAAAATATAAAACTACAATGAAGTAGAGGAGACTTGTGAAGGCTTGGAGAAATATTTAACTGGCATTGGTGTTGATCTTTGGTACAGTGACATGCCATCTCAGAAACCCCCTTCTCTACATTTCAAAGGCATTCCGGCTCAAAACATTAGCACAGTAAAGGCCCTAGGTGAGATGCAGGGAGGGACTACCTAAGGGCATTGGACCCTCCCTGCTTTCCATAACAATGGGAGGAAGGTCTGAGTTGCGGGGGGGGGGGTATAAACTTGCCGGTTCCCGCTCTCCCGGGCTTCTTCTTCCCTGTGGGATTTCGCCTTGTGAGCGTTTATTCCCCTTGGAAGTTTTACACGTGGTGGTCGCCATATTGGCCTACACGTGGCTGGGGTTCTAGCCTGGAATCCTAAGCATCGGGTTTTTCCTTTTGCTGATTTGTATGCCTGAACCTGTGATAAGTAAAAACTTTTTTAAAACCTCATCGGATCCCTGAGTGTTCATCCATTCCTCGCCGGCTTCGGAGGTAGAAGGGAACTTCGCTTCCCGGAACTGTCGGGGACCCCGCGGAGCGCCCGACATTTGGCGTCCCTGGGTGGGCACGAAGCATCTGGAGGTTCCACCGAAATGTTAAAGAACTTTTCCTAAAGCTGGGAGCAGCATTCAAACCGTGAGTTAAAAATGGGCTCCCTCTTGGAAGCTTTTTCTTTGTTCTGGCTTCACCTGTTTCTTCAGGTGCTGGTAAAAGTGGTAACTTTTGTAACTCCGGCTTTTCCTTCAGAAAGTCGTGAAATTAAATCTAGCAAACAGATTTTAAAGCTTAACAATAACCTAGAGGAAGAAAACAAACCTCCAGAGGAGGCAGACTCTCAAACTAAAAATCTGCCCGGAGTTAATACCTCCAAAGGTGGAGACGCCCCTCTGATGGAGACTGGATCTCAAGATAAGGGATTCCCTAAAGTAATTACAAACTCTGATGAGGATGGGGAGGAACAGATTAATTCCCAGAGCCTGTCCAGGCCTCTAAAGGCTCATAGTTCCTCCTGTTCTAAATTTAACAATCAAAGAGCAAAGCTCTGGGAGCTTTGCAACATTCCTCATAGCCATTCTTTATTTTGGTCTTTTCTAATGCTAACTCTTGTGATTTTTGTTATAAAACTGCACCTCCCCCAACCGAAGCAGAGTGCAAGTTCTGGAAAGCAAGTTGTTAAGTTTAAAGTAAATGCTTTCCTGAACCTTTGGTTTAAGAAAATAAAAGGTCAAATTTCTTGGTGGCATCTTTATTTAATTCAGCTGGAAAAAAGCTTTAGGCTCAATCTACAGCTGCCTGCCACCTTCATAAGTACCATAGCTTTCCATAAAGATAAACCGGACTAAATTGTCCGCCTTTTATTTGTCTGTGCTCCGTCCCACGTGGCTGGAGGTTTGCAGACAATTAAGTTATGTGATTGGATATTTATGGCAAATGACTTATGGCAAATGGATAGTTTTGGCGAATGATTTATGGTAAATGTTATGGCTAAAGACAAAGTGTTAAATGTGCTCAAAAAACTTTCAAAATTCGGTTATTAAAGCAACAAAAGACAGGTATCTTTAACATTATTCACCTTAAACTTGTCTCAAGAAGAGCCGCTAAAAAACACTGATGCAAACTCAAAAACCAGTAAATTCACCTAAGTAAAAACTGTTTATAAATGGCTTGCAGGTTTAAAAGCACCTAATTTCTTTCAATATAAAGTCTTAATTTTAAATTGCAAACTGCTCAAACCTCCCGAATTGGTTCATTTCTTAATAATGATAATCTTGCTTTGCAGCCTGTTAAACATGGTCCATCTTAAATAACAATAATTTTGCTTTGCAGCCTGTTGATCTTGGGTCGTCTATAATAAAAATAACCTTGCATTGCAGCCTGTTAATGCTTTCGCTGGAGATAACCCCTTTCTTTCCTAAAAAAAAAAAAAAAAAAGTATTTTCTAAGTGTTTAATGTGTAAGTGTCTTAATGTTTCCTTGCTGCTTTAAAGTGTTTAAAGGTAAAAGCACCTGAATAACCCTCAAGAAGAAGATATTTTCTAAAACTTTTCTAAGGTTTTTATCTATAGAAATAACTAATAAAGTTTCTTCAGGTTTTAAAGAAAAAATAGACTGCTGTGTATGATGTTCAGTGTCAAGGTTTTAGAAACTAATAAGTTTTCTAATGTTTTGTTTACAGGTAAAAAAAAATAATAAAAAATTAAAAATTAAAAAAGGAGAAAAAAGGGTGAACTCCAAGTATAGTGCTCAATATCAAAATCTGCTAACAACTAATAAAAATTTTTAATGCTTTTGTTCAAAGATTTACAGAAAAAGAACTTGGCTGCTGCAGATTCTTTCTATGTTGCTCGAGGCTTTGGACTCTGATCACAGTGCTCATTACAAAAATGTCTGCTAAATCAATGAAAAATTGTTTTTCTAATGGTTCTTTTCACAGGATGAGATATTGGAATGCAGTAAACTTGCGCTACACTGCTCAATACTATGAGACTCCTAAAACAGTGCTCACCAAAAATTTAATAATCTGCAAAAAAAGTTTTTCCTAATGTTTCCTTTCACAAGGTGTTAAAGTTTCTTCATGTTCTTAAATTCCTGCCAAAGCCTTAAAATCTCTACTTGTGATTAACCTCGAAAAGTGTTTTTGTCTCGCCTAAAATTAAGCTACAGGTGCAGTTACCGGTGCCAGTGTCCACTTGCTAAAGAAGCCCTGCAAGACGCCCACACCGATGTTCCAGACACCTGTTCCAGCACTCAAGACTCCTGTTCCAGAATTCAAGATACTTGTTCCAGTGTTCCTAAGACCCAATCCAGTGTTCCTGACAATTCAACGAGTTCCTGATCTCTGCTCTCCAAAGACTCATACTCATATGATCACCGCTATTGCTGTTCCAGAAGTAGCCCCACAGACTTTGTTCCAGACACCCGACTTTACATAAAATATAGCAAATTGACTCTCACAAATTATGGACAGTGCAAACTATAGTTCGTTATAATCAGACAGCTAAAAACACTTTGTCTTGAACTTTGCTTTGGGTCCAAAAACAAGTTAGGATCCTAAAGTAACATGTATTATCATTTTGCAATTGGAATTGTTTTTTCTTATCTTAATTTTCTGTACATTACTAAATATTTCTTACCTTTTCAATTTTTATTAGTAAACTAATCAGGGGGAGTTGTTGCAGGACTCCTAAGGACCGCTGCATCTGCTCTGGATTGCCTCCCGCAAATCACTCCGTAGATAAGGGGGTAGTCTAAATGTGGCAGTTTATCCGACCATGTATGCTGTACTAGCTGGTATAAATATTCTCCCATGCTATCACAATCATCGTGGGACTAGCTAGATCTTACCAGCATATTAGCCTGGCCACGTAAGGACACCTAAGTAATTAGACCAGAGAGAAATGCTGTTTGCTTCCAAACAAACAAGCATGGCTCCCTGATAAAATATAAAACTACAATGAAGTAGAGGAGACTTGTGAAGGCTTGGAGAAATATTTAACTGGCATTGGTGTTGATCTTTGGTACAGTGACATACCATCTCAGAAACCCCCTTCTCTACATTTCAAAGGCATTCCGGCTCAAAACATTAGCACAGTAAAGGCCCTAGGTGAGATGCAGGGAGGGACTACCTAAGGGCATTGGACCCTCCCTGCTTTCCATAACAATGGGAGGAAGGTCTGAGTTGCAGGGGGTATAAACTTGCCGGTTCCCGCTCTCCCGGGCTTCTTCTTCCCTGTGGGATTTCGCCTTGTGAGCGTTTATTCCCCTTGGAAGTTTTACACGTGGTGGTCGCCATCTTGGCCTACACGTGGCTGGGGTTCTAGCCTGGAATCCTAAGCATCGGGTTTTTCCTTTTGCTGATTTGTATGCCTGAACCTGTGATAAGTAAAAACTTTTTAAAACCTCATCGGATCCCTGAGTGTTCATCCATTCCTCGCCCGGCTTCGGAGGTAGAAGGGAACTTCGCTTCCCGGAACTGTCGGGGACCCGGCGGAGCGCCCGACACCTTTGGGTATTATTCACACACTATTTTTTTTTCTTTTCATCCCACAAATGAGTGTAATCTTTCTATGTTTGTCCTTCTCCCTCTAATTTCACTCAATGAGATATTGTCCGTGGCCACCCATGTATAAGCAAATCTCAATGAGAAGTTTTAATCTTATTCTCAGTGTAATCAGACAGCCACAGAAAGGTTTAGGTCAAGTTGTGAATAACAAATTTTAAATGCTGGGGCTGGAGCGATGGTCCAGTGGGTAGGCATTTGCCTTGCAGGCGCCCAACCCGGGTTCGATCCCCGGCATCCCATATGGTCCCCCGAGCACTGCCAGGAGTAATCCTGAGTACAGAGCCAGGAAAAACCCCTGAGCATTGCCGGGTGTCACCCAAAAAAGCAAAAAAAAAATTTTTTTTTAAATGCTGGTTGGTAACTGTGTATGAGACACATGCTATAACAAATCAGGAATGTTAGCAAGAATCATGAGAGCAACTATTGCAGTATTTTAGGTATAATAAAAACTATTTAATGTGAGCTATGGATGTAGAGGTGAAGGTAATTACAACTTTGGAATAAAATATGGAGAAAAAAGCAAAGAACAATTTGGAGGCTGAAAGGCCAAAGAATATCTCCTATTTTTCCACAAATTAAAGGCTTATCTAAAATATATGATTTCACATAATGTGTTATTCTTTGTAGTGACAAATAGCTAGGCTAGAACACACTAGCATACACAGGACATACACGCACACATGCTTACTAAACACATTCACCCATGAAATCTCGCTACTGAAGGTAACTTTCCTTTTCTATCACTGCCTCTTAAATGATGAACACATACTACCTTCAGCTACTGTGCATGTCAGGTCCTTCCACTTATCTCTAGAAGACACAGAACACAATGAAGCAGATGAAGCCTTTAAGAGTTTTGAAGATGTATTGCATAAGGAGAAGAATTTTCAGCTCAAACTTAAATATATCAATGTACGCTTGCTTACAAATCTTGAATAATTGAATCGTGTGGGTACTGACTTCTCAATCATGGCGGGGACCCTGGGGGACAACTCCCTCTCTGACTCCAAATTAGTCACAGAGATGAGAAATCATTACTTCATTTCTGTTAGTTCCCCTGAAGAAGAATAGTTTGTTGATACCACGCAACAGAGAATTCACCCTTGGAGGAAAGAAGATTTAACCTAAAACTCATAGTAGAAACTTTGTGTTTCACAAAACATTACTACTGCAGAGTTAAGCTACTTTTTAATTAATCAAAAAATAATTAATTAACTAATTAATTTGATTTTTTGGGTCACACTCTGCCAAGATCAGAGTTTACTCCTGGCTCTGCACTCAGTTACTCCTGGTGATGCTTGGGGGACCATATGGGATGCTAAACCTGGGTATGCTGCACGCATGGCAAGCTCTGTACCTACTGTACTATCACTCCAACCCCTGCAGAATAAATTATAGTAGGAGATTTTCAAGAATTCCTGAGACTTGCCATTTCTACCTGCTAAGATTTTGGCACTATTTATTTGAACAATGGGTTGAAATTTTTCATTTCAGCTTTATTTATTTATTATTATTTTGTTGTTGTTAGGGCGGCCCGCGCACCGCCGGACCTGAGTCGAGCCGGAGAACCCGGCGCGGGGACCCCAAAAAAAAAAAAAAATCTTCAGTTGTCCAAGGAAACACTTCACTTATCTCAGTAAATCAAGAACATTGTATAAGAATGTGCCTCTTTTTTGGTGCATGCCATGCATGTTGATGAACACCAGGAAATTATTGAGAAATTTTTTCAAGACCTTTGAGCATATAAAATCTAAAAATTATAAGGGGTGGAATATATGTATTGTGAGCTATAATGTGCAAGAGAAGGGAGGAAAGAGAGGCAGAGAGAGAGGAAGAAGACAAAGAAAGAAGAGGAAGAAGAGGAATAAGAAGAAAAGAAGAAAAGAAGAAAAGAAAAACAGAAGAAAGAAGAAAAGAAGAAGAAGAGGAAGAGGAAGAGGAGGAGTAGGGTAGGGGGAGGAGGACTAGGAGGAGGAAGAAGAAGAAGAAGAAGAAGAAAAGAAAAAGAGGAGGAGGGGGGGGGGGAGGAGGAGGAGGAGGAGGAGGAGGAGGAGGAGGAGGAGGAGGAGGAGGAGGAGGAGGAGGAGAAGGCCTGCAATAGAAGCAGCTTGGAGATGGGGGGGAGAGAATCTGGGACACTGGTGTTGGGAAGGGTGCACTGGTGGAGGGATGGGTGCTGGAATACTGTACAACCGAAACCAAATCATGAACAGCTCTCAAATTCTGTATCTCATGATTGTATAATAAACTTTAAAAATAAATAAATAAAATAAATAAATAAAAAGAAAACGAGTAGAGGTTGCAGTGAAAGTACAGCAGGTAGGGGTGTTTGCTTTACATGAGGCCACCTAGTTTCAATGCCCAACATCCCATATGGTGTCCTGAACACCTCTAGGAGCAAACGTTTGAATACTCCTGTATGTGGCCCAGATATCAGAAAAGGAATAAAAAAGAACAAAAAAGACTTGGTATTTACCAGTGATAAACAAATCACTTGCATAGTAATAATGATATATTACATGAAATTAGTTACAATAATATAATTATTTAATAGTAATCATAAATGGGATAAGTAACAATTTATAAACATGTAAAATTCTATAGTTACTTGTATTTAAAAAATATTGCCTCCCAAGTAGTGCTTGGTGGACTGTTCTTTGGGGTTATTGGAGGGCCAATAAATTGGTATTATTCAGGCAATGAGGCTCTAGACACTAACAAAACTACCCTGACTTTTCTTGGGGTCTTCAGGGCTATCCCCAGAAAAACTTTGCAGACCGCTGTTCAGTGGGCTGAAGACAGATAACTGCCGTTTATCTCCATGCCTTTGAAGTTATGTGATCCAGTATTTTATCTCTAGGTTTTCCTAATCTCCGGGTGTTCCAAATTTACACCCTCATTGTTGCCAAGTTTTAGAAAAATCAGGAAATAAAAGTTTTACAGAGAGTTCAGATATTTTATTTTCTATATATTCTTTGTTAGGGTAGGTATATATTAGGATCCTTACTCTGTCACTTCAGATAACATCTAAGTACAAGGGCTAGTTTTCATACCAAAATAGAGAAAGTTTCAGGAAAATTTATAATTTGAGCTGTATCAAGAATGAATTTGGTAGATATTAATCTGGTGAGTGTAAAATTTGGGAGATACACTTCACATTAGCATTTTCTCTCTACTTCCTTTGCCTCCTTCAGATGGCAGTTTCCTCTCTCTTACCTTTTCTTTCAAAGATCTTTTTTGGGAGAGAGACAAGAATTCACCAGATTTGTTTATATATCACTTGATCACTTGATATCCTGTTATTCATCGATTTGCTCGAGCGGGTGCCAGTAATGTTTCCATTCCACTTAACTGAAGAACACTTCCCTTTGTTTATATATAAGAAAACTTAATTTCCTGAACTACATGGACAATAATATCTGATCTTAAAGGATATTACAAAAGAAAAGATCTAGTTTGTATACCAGTTTACAATATTAAGTTCACTCTGGAGCTTTTTTCACTCCCAGCACTGTTTAGGGCTTACTCCTGGTTCTGCACTCAGGAATTACCCCTGGCAGTGCTCAGGGAAGCATATAGGATGCTGGGTATCAAACCTGGGTTGGCCGAGTGCAAGGCAAATGCCTTACCTGCTGTATTATCGCTCCACCCCCTTTGAGCTTTTCTATTTCTGAATTTCTCTAATTATGTTCCCAATCACTGTTATGTGATAGGTGATTGAGCAGACAAGCATATTTATTTGCCAGTGACCAATTATAGCGTAATATTTATCACTCCAGATAATTTTTAAAAATTCTAACGAAAAAATGCTGCCTTGACTACTAGAATTGGTTTTCTAATATTAGAAGCAAATTTACAATAGCCCATTGTAGAAATGAATTTGAGAGGGAAGCTCATTACCAGCTATATTACTACAATGAAATTTGCCACATGCTGCTTGAGAACCAGTGGTATATCTTTAGGGATTTAAGAACCTCAAAGGAGCTTTTATTTCAGTATCTAAAATGGTCATAAGCATATTCTAGATGACCTAGCAATTTTCTTACACTGGAGGTCCAAATACCTACTAATTGTGAGCATTAAGTTTTGTAAAACAAATATCAATAAAATTGAATTGCAAAAAAATTTTGATCATCAACTTATTTCATTTTCATGTATTTGAGATATTTTATGAATATTTTAACAGGTCATGTATATAAAAGAACAGAAATATTGGAAAGGATAGTATAATCTATAGTATACAGTGTGACTAAAAGAAAAATAATCAGAAATTTAAACTATATATTTGGCATTCAAAAGGGATGTATTTTATTTAAGTGGGGGAGGTTTGCAGGGAGTTCAAGATGCTGCTCTGTCTATCACTCATTGATTTAAAGAAAGCCTTTGATTCTATTGAGACTGAAGCAGTCATCGAAGCCCTAGCCAAACAGGGCTTTGTTCAAACTCAATACATCAAGATCCTTCGTGAGCTGTATTATGAATTCACCACCAGAATCTCATCATTCTACCAGGAAGTGATCTTTGATGTTAAAAGAGGGTTTCGGGAGGGTGATACTGTTGCAGGTGGACCCCACGGGTGACTTATGTGAGGCAGGAAGGAGAGAGAGATGGTCGCTTTCTCCCCAGCCGCCTCTGCCACCCGGGACCCGCTGGGCAGGCTAAGGACTGATAAAGTCTGCGATGAGCCCCTGACAGGCGTGGGCCTGGGCCCCACCAGCCCCATGAGGTGGCCGTCAAGCCACGCCTGATGCCCGCTTGATCTCTAGGCACGGGAGTTAATCCCCACCACCCGAGGTTTCTCCGGGAGCCACGGACTCAGGCTGGAGCGAGGAATTGCTCTTTGCAGGAAAGGAAAGTCAGTCCTAGGCCTTACCCAGGTCTGCCTTAAGGTTCTTGTCTTTCTCGCAGAAAAAGAATTTTCAGGAGTCGAGGAGCAGTGAAGTAAAATAGATTTTATAGAGGAGGTTTTTGGAGAGGGAAGGGGGAGAGAAAGTAAGAGAGAGTAACGCCCTCAAGGGAGAACGCGGGCTGCTCCAAAGGGCGGAGAGGGAGTAAAAAGAGAGAGTACACATCTCAAGAGGGGAGATGCGGGCAACACACGTGCTCAGGCACCACATGTGCTTGGCCACATGGGCTCAGGCAGCATGAGTGTCCTTGCAGCATGTGCGCGAGGCGACATGTGTGCCCAGGCAGCATGTGTGCTGTCCTTTGGTCAGGACGGCTTTTATAGATTTCTCTCCAAGTCACTCCCACATGGGGCTTCAACCTCGGTTACTAGGGCCCCTTGCCAAGGGGAGTAGACTTTGGGAGTGGTCCTCTTTGATTGGAATTCTTCAGGGTCTTCCTTGAGCTGGGTCCTGGGTGGGGAGGCTGATTCATTTCCCCTCAGGAGATTTACATATTCCTTTTGGCCTTCCCTTCCCCCAGGGTCTATTGTTGATATGGTCTTATCAAGTTTGCTTTCGGGCTTTCAATCAGGTGTGGCTCTGGATCTCTTCTTCAGGAATTTTATTGCCATGTGTCGCCCCCCCTGTCTGCCTGCCTACAACAATACCATTTCACTGAAACTCTTCAACACCGCTCTCGAAAGTGTCATGCAACAATTAAAATGGGAAGGAATGGGACTGAAGCTATATAGACAGTCGGCAAATACACAACCTCGGCTTCGCTGATGACATCGTTCTAATAACACCAAACCTAGCCAAGCAGCATAAATGCTGGCTGACTTCGACCATGAATGTGGAAATGTAGGTCTACAGCTGAATCTCAACAAAACAATATTCATGAAAAATGAACTAGTTCCAGATGCTCCATTCATCCTCAATGGAACAAACATCTCTGAATGCAGCAGTTATGTGTACCTAGGTCGAGAACTCCACATGACTAACGACCTAAAACCTGAGCTGCGCAGGAGGAAGAGAGTGGCATGGAATGCCTTCAAGAGCATTGAAGAAATAGCTAAAAGGACAAAGAACCTCTGGGCACATCTCTTTGACTCCTCCATTCTCCCTGCATTAACATATGCCTCAGAGACCTGGGCCCTACGAAAGCAGGATGAGAATGCTATTCAGGTCTCCCAAAGAGGAATCAAAAGAGCTATGCTTGGAATATCACGCCTCACTCAAGTGAGAGAAGGAATGTGAGTTCCAACCTTAGAGTCTGGACTTCTAACAAGTTGCCCAAGAGCAAGTTTTGTAGACTACTATTCTAAAAAAGAAGTTGCTATTGCTGTCACTGCTAGGAGACATGGGGCCAGCCTCAATTAGAGCCTTGAGGTGTTTAGATAAAGTGTTTAGATAAGTAAACTACAGGCCTAGGTGTATCCCCTGCCCAAAGGCATAAAGAACAACCTTTTGGGATGCAAATCCTGATCACTTTGGAGATGGAGAAGTTGAGCCACCAGCCAGAGGCCGAAACTAAGCCCCACCTGAGAAGGGTGGACCCCTCCAAAAAGGAGAAACAACTGGGGATTCTGAAAGTCACAGAGGAATGTCAAAGGTCTAGCAAGTAAAAGACATTTCCTGAGACAGCAGCTAGATTAACTTTTATGTACTTAGGGACTCCAGGCCAAGAAAACTTGGAGAAATTGTGTATTACCTTCTCCCCAAAAGTATTCTCTCTCCACATCCCACAGAATCCCATGTTCTCTCTTGAAAATGTAACTCTCTCTCTCTCTCTCTCTCTCTCTCTCTCTCTCTCTCTCTCTCTCTCTCTCTCTCTCTCCCCCTTTACATTTCTTTTAAGAAAAATTACTTTGCTTCACAAAAAATGTGTGGATAAAACGTAATGGTTATGTATATACAATGGAATAGTGTGCAGCCACTAGAAAAAAAATTAATTCATTCATGGACAGTATCAGGCTAAGTGACATATGCTAAGGCACAAGGACAAATGCAGAAGGCAGTGGAGGCCAAGGACAGTATCAATATAGAATAAACCTCAAACACGAGAATGCATTTCTGAGAGTGCCATAGTTACATATTCACACACACAATGCTCAGGCGTTAGTCCTGGCTTTGCACCTAGGAATTAGTCCTGGCAGTCCTGGGAGGACTGTCCATCGGGCCACCATTTTCCACATCCGGACTTCCCTCTCGTCAGAACTCCACCCAGCGACAGCCTATCACAGCCTGTCTTGCTCAGCCGCTTGTGGCTGAGTGGTTCATCTATAAATGCTATATTTAGAGGTGACTACAAGGGTATGCCACCTGCATGGCAAGCCTGGCAAGCTGCCCTGTTTTATTTGGTATGCCAAATACCAGTAACGATTATATTAGGTCATTCCCATGACCTAATATAATGGTTTGAGACGCTTTATGTTCCTGAAGCGAATAGATGCCATTGGGCTCTACTAGCATGAGACAGGACATATGGAGATATTACTGGTGCCCGCTCTAGCAAATAGATGATCAATGGGAGGATAGTGATAGTGATAGTGGATAGTCCTGGGAGTACCATATAGGGTAATAGCAATCAAACCTGGGTTGGCCTCATATGAAAAAAGGCAAGTGTTCTACAACTGTACTAACTCTCCAGCTCACTGAAATGTATATATATATATATATATATATATATATATATATATATATATATATATATATATATATATATATTTTTTTTTTTTTTTTGTCACACCGGCGGTGCTCAGGGGTTACTCCTGGCTCTGCACCCAGAAATTACTCCTGGCATTGCTCAGGGGATCATATGGGATGCTGGGGATCGAACCCGGGCCAGCATGGGCCGGCTGTGTCAAGGCAAGCGCCGTACCCGCTGGGCTATCACTGTGGCCCCTGAAATGTATATTTTAAGAAACATTTCCCATTACATAAAAAAGAAGTAAGAAAACTAAATAAAGACATATGAAAATTAAAGCAGAAACTGAAAAATAATTAGATTATAATCCATATTTATTTTATAAATTCTTAGATTGTCATATTAAGTTTTGGCATACTAAGGGCCATTTAGCATACTAAGGGCAATGCTTCAGAAAAGAAATAATCTTCCAGTCGTTTGTGTAAGAAGGAGCAGACATTATATGAAGTTATAGTAAGTCAAATTCTCATTGTGGTGGAAATACAGCTCTACTGAATATATTTCTTAGTGCCCCTTTCATATCCTTGTTCCTCAGACTGTAGATGAATGGATTCAGCATGGGCGTGACAAGGGTATACAATATAGCCACTATGATGTCCTTGTTTTTAGAGTTACTGGATGAGGGGAAAAAGTAAAGTCCAATGATTGACCCATAGTAGAGAGAAACTACAGTGAGGTGTGAGCCACATGTGGAAAAGGCTTTGAGTATTCCCTTCACAGAAGGAGCCTTGAGGATGGTGGCCCTAATGCGCCCTAGGATACCAGGATGCATATGAAAGGTACAGTGATGACTACGGTGCCCACAGCAAAGATAGCCAGTTTATCGACTGTGGTGTCTGAGCTGGACAGCTTAAGTAAGGCAGAGAGGTCACAGAAGTAGTGGGGGACAATGTTGTGTTTGCAGAAAGAGTGACGGATCAGGAGCAGGGTATGGGAAAGGCCACTAGCACAGGATAGGACCCAGGACACAGTGACCAGCAGGACACACAGACTCTGACTCATGATGGTGGTGTAGTGGAGGGGGTGACAGATGGCCACGTACCTGTCATAGGCCATGGAGGTAAGAAGGAGACTGTCAATATCTCCAAAAGGACAAAGAAATACACCTGAGAAATGCACCCACCATAAGAAATGGATTGGCTCTGTGTCTGCATGTTAAAGAGCATCTTTGGGGCTATCACTGAAGAGAAAGAGAAGTCAGTGAGCGCCAGGTGACTGAGGAAGAAGTACATGGGGGTGTGGAGGCGGGAGTCCAGCCTGATGAGCAGGATGATGAGCAGGTTCCCCAGCACCGTGGTCAGGTACATGACCAGGAAAAGAGCATAATATAGGCTTCGTCTTTCTGCCCAGTTGGGGAGTCCCAAGAGGACGAACTCAGATGCACAGCTCTGATTGTCCATCTCATGGTCTTCTCTTGTTCCTGAAGAGAAAAATAGATTTTAATCTGAAAGAATGTAAAATCTATCACATAGTGGAATATAGTTTAGCTAAGTTTGTCACGTAAATTTTAATCTAATAGGTATTATGCTGAAATTCTATATGCCGTATTACCATAATAAAATATTTCTCTTT